>JAVQJF010036750.1:0-51743 GCA_036023855.1 Gadopsis marmoratus
GGGGTTCAGTGTCTTGCCCAGGGACACTTCGACATGCGGACAGCGGGAGCTGGGATCGAACCACCAACCCTGGGGTTAATGGACGACCGCACTACCCCCTCAGCCACAGCCGCCCACAACTTCCCAACATAAATCTGAAAAACCTCTGGCGGAAAACATCCCCTGAAAAGTTGACGTATCAGCTTAAACAAAGTGTCAACTGTACACCCTCGTGTCCCCAGACAACTGAGTAACTCAATGACAGATTGAACAAGTTTGACCCGGTGACTCAGAAGCACTGACAAGGCAAGCCTCAAATTACACATCTGCCAGAGAATGAGGGGTGGAGTGCAGGGGGTAGAATTACGTTTTAAATGGAGATACCGGGACGCGCTCGCTTGATAACAAAACCTTCAGATCTTTTCCGAAATAGCACAGTGCGAACTCTGCACGTCGATGTCTCTGTGCCATAAAAAAAAAAAAAAAAAAAAGCAACGGCACAAAAAAATGCCTCGTAAAGACAATGAATGTGAGCTGTGACTCCAGAAATCAGAGCTTGCATTGGATAAAAACTCATTTTAAAAACAGATCACAGTGTGGAAAATCACTGCCTCCTTCGCCGCACAGGAAAAGTGCCAAAGAGTGCGAAAGATAAAGTGAAATCTAGTTCAACTGACACACCTGCAGACTGCAAGTGAGGCCACATCTGAGCATCAGAGCAGGTGTCCACACAGACAGCACTGCAGACAGGATTCCTGCAGCTGTTTTCATGGGCAGATGCGGACTGTTTTTACTGGATGAACATCTCTTGCGCTCGCGGAAAACCGCGCCGACAAATCCATGAAATGTGCCGCTTCAATCAAACTCACATTAGCTTCATTCCGAGTCGGTTTTTCACAGCTTGTACAACAACGTGACGGCCTCCAAACTGTTTTCCCACGACACAGGGGGAAGGATGCCGAATGCATATTTTCATGAATAATCTGAAAGGTCTACACGAAATCTGAACGAGTCTCGACAAATAAAGTGGGAGTGATAAAAGACGAAATTACTTTGCATTAATTACATCTTTGCAGCTGGCGGGACATTTTTTCTCCAATTTGAGAGAAACGGAAATAAAGACAGCGGGGACTAGAGAGTAAAAGAGGGGTGATTAATTGCACTGCATGCACCAGCAACAGCAGAGAACAAGAACAACTGAGCGCAAAATGAAGAAAGAAATCAAACCCAGACGGCAGAGAAGACGACGGAAAGAACAGGAAGGAGACAGAACGCGAGCACAAACTGGAGCTCAGGGAGGGATGAGCGGTGACAAAGGCAGATCCAGGGGGATCAGAGGAAGCCCTCAAAGCCGACTCCCAGTGCCGGGATGAAGGTGGCTCAGCGTGGAAGCAGGGAAGATGAAACACCAATTGGGGGCAGTGCCCCCCCACTGCCTCGCCTCTGTGTTCAGGGCCTGTGAGCCTCTGCCTCTGAAGTGCAAACCCACACCCCCCCCCCCTCCCCTCCCCTCCCCTCCCCTCCCTCCACACACCCTGCAGAACCCGGCACCTCCTGCCATTTGGTGACTCAAGGCAGCTCTGCTCAGGTGGACCGGGCAGAGCTGCGTTCGTGCTGTGATCACATTGAATGTTTAAAATCAGTTTGCAACGAAACAGTTATTTCCATTATCTGCCGATGAAGTTCTCGAGTAATTGTTTGGTCCATCAAACGGCAGAAAAAAAAAGGTAGAGAAATGCCCGTTACAATCCCCTAAAATCTCAGGCGACATATAAAAAAATGTCGTTTTGTCCGACAAACCCAAAAGTGAGCCAGTTCAATTCCTTATCACGTTAGACAAATGTAAACAGCAAATCCTCAGGATTAAGAACATACAGCTCAACTGTTTCGCATTTGTTCTTGAAAAATGACAAATAACCAAAACAGATGTCAAATTTTTTGTCAAACAGCTAACCAATTAAATCGACTAATCCTTTCTAATTTAAATTTTAATTTAAATCTAATTTAAATTGCTTGCTTTCTGGCCAAATGTCCAAAAACCCCAAAGAGTTTGAGTTTTACCATCATGAAATACTCCGAAAACCAGCAAACATTCACAACATGTGGCAAGCTACAATCAAACGATCATCAGTCACCTAACAGTTTCAGCTCTAGAAATCCACCGCCAATCAGGGTTTATGTGAATTTATATGCAAACACGTGAATCAAAACACCGGTTCCTAATGCCTAAAATGTGTGGCATGTCTCTAAAAAAGGAGAGGCGGCATCCCACCTCTAATAAAACACAAAGATGCTGTCAGCTGCAGCCAGGGCTGAAACAGTGCATCAATTAGTCCATGACACAACATCATTCTGTAGCAATATTTTGATCATCGTTAAAGCCATTTATCATGCACAAATGGGAAGGAGAAACAAAAACAAAACAAAAAAAAAACTATGGCTTTTTGGTCAGATGCGAAGACACCTCATCACCTTGAGCTCTGGGCAACTTGTGACCTGCGTTTTTCCAAATCGCCAACAGATGAAGTGAAGTCGCAGCTCCGACCCAACTGTGTGTGTGTGTGTGTGTGTGTGTGTGTGTGTGTGTGTGTGTGTGTGTGTGTTCACCGTCAGCGTTCACAGAACATCAGCACTGTATCAGTTCTGCTCGTGTCCAGAAGAACAAAACGGACCCAGCACACGTCAAGCCGGTGCTGCTTCATTTGGGCTTTTTGGGCAACACGACGATCACTGCAGGGGAGATAACTTCCCCCCCCCCCCCATTTAAAAGCCACATGAAGGAATAATAAGGAGCGAACAGAGCAGCGGGCCCGCAGCGTGTTGATGCCCGACTTTAAAGAGCAGGACAACCAGGGCTGGTTGCTCCCTAACGTTCCACACAAACCACCGCTTCTCCTCCTCCGCGTTTACCTGCATAGTAAAGACCCCCAGCTCCTGGGAGGACAGCTTCTTCATCTGCTCGGCCAGGACCCGCGCTTCCTCCAGGATGGAAAAGTCCGCCTCGGCGCCGCAACACCCGCACGACAGAGCCGAGCAGACGAGCACGAAGCCCCACGACAAAGCCAGCGAGCCCCCGCGAAGCCGACGGCGTCTGTCCCGGAGAGCGGCGCGCGTCGCCGGCGGCCCCGTCGGCTTCGCCTCGCCGGCCCACCTCGCCATGGCGGGCTGCGTGGGTCCGCGGAGCCGGAGAAGCGCCGGGGCTGGAAAATTAAAATGGAAAAAAGAGGAAAACTTCAAAGGGAAACTACTTCAGCAACTTCGCGGCGGAGGGTGCGCGAGCCCGCTCTCTCCGGTACAAGTCCCGGCCGCTTCCAGCCGCGCGGACCATCGCAGCTCCTCGAAATCCCTCAGCAGAAGAAAGTAGATCCATGCGTTTTGGGGTTTTTTTTTTGTTTTGAACAGTCGCCGCAGTTCCGTCTTCGGTGAAGTCGCTCCAACTCCTGGAAGTCTGGCAAAGTGTGTGTGTGTGAGCCGGAGAGCAGCCACCGCGATGGGGGTGAAAGTGGGAGGCGTGGAAACGCACGAGTCCCACCGGCGCCTGGATCTCCGGATCACCGGATCGGGGATTCATGGTGCCTTCAAGTGCTGCTGGGAAACGCCGGGCGCGGAGCGACCGTCCAGACAGGCCAATGGAAGTGTTTTATTCTTACGCCACCTATCCACTGAGTTATTATAGTCTGTTTCTGTGTGACGCAGTCAGCGGGAATCAGCAAGGACTTTAGAAAAGTCCGGGTCCCCTCAGTACCCCTTTAAAAAAACAAATGTGACCAGGCTCCAAAATAAAGTCTCTTAAGGTGTTAGCAAATATTTGGATATGTTCGCATTTTATCTGTTATGCAAATTGTCAATTTTATTTCCAAACGTGAGAGTCTGAATGTAGACCCAGCTTCAAAGCCTTTACACTGCAAGGGATAAAGGTTCCGGTGGGGAAACACAGACTGACAGCCAAAAATCACAACTCTGCCTCAAAGGGCTTTGCAGAACTGCACATCACACCCTCTATCCTTAGACCCTCGCCTCCAATTAGGAACATCTCCACACACACACACACACACACACACACAAAGCCTTTAATGGCGCTAAAAAGGGACACACCTCAACAGAGGAGGGGTCCCTCTTCCAGTGTGGACAGGTATGCTTTTCACATTTCTGAAATCACCCAATGGAATGCCCACCATGTGTAAATGTCTCCCCCACAGGCTGCTAAAGCTCCCAAATTCCCACAAATACAGAAAGAGAACTTGACTTCTGTGTCCTCTCTGCCATATTTGTACATAACAACAAGTCAATAAGGGAAAAGAAAAGACACTGTACTTTGCAGCTGAGGTAAACGTCCACACAGAGAGATCCTCTGCTTATAGGCACTGAACTAGCAACCTGGTGATGTGTGTGTGTGTGTGTGTGTGTGTTGGTGATGTCAAGATCACTGAGTTCTCCTGCAAATAACCCACAGCGTTCGGATGGACACGAATGAATCCTGTGAGAGTCCAGCTCATGTTTTAGTTGCAGCTTCAATTTCACTTTGGCTGAGCTGCTGTGTGGAAGATCAGAAGCTTGTGTATTTGTGCAATTCACATTGTGATTGCTGACTGCAAAAAAAATATATATGCTCATTTGCTAAAGGATCTTGTAGTGAATGCGAATGATGTGAGGCTTTGACGTATAACAGCACTCCAGCCCATCCAACAGCTGACCTCTAATCAGTGCTCTCTCTCACTCTCTACTTCATTGGATTGCAGAGTGTATTTGATTTGCAGCTGCACACCTGGCCTCTTCCCAGACACATCTCTGCTTCTCGTAACTTTCTGGAGATTTTCTGGTTAACCAACAACCGCATTCGGGCTCAGAATGGGGGGAGGGGGGAGTCAGCGCACTTGTTTTTTTTGCTTAGTTCCACTATTACAAATGGAAGAAATATCACATTACACGTCGTCAAAGAGTGAGGTACACACACACGCGTTCTAAGAAACATCACGCTGATTCTGCCTTATAAAGACCTTGCTGAAGCTCTTCTTTATGTCTGCTGTGACTGTCAGGATTAAATGAAGTAAATTGAGTAAATTGGAGGGGACAGATTATTTACAGATATTGCTGGGGGGTTGACATGTCTCCTTGTTTGTCCATATAATTAAATCTATAGGTAAAATTGTCAGTGAACCATCTGATGCACAGGCAGCGCTGTATTAATTCATCATGTGTCATTCACACTAGAGCTGACAGTAGAACCTTCCCGGTATTTTCCACATAACAAATCGTCATCACAGACAATCATGGGAGGCTACTGAAGGAACTAGTCAAGGAGTGTTTGTGCTAGAATAACAAATCTCAACTCTGTTACACAAACATTTGCAAAGAAACTGTCTTTACCATGTGTAGAAGCTGTTCCTGGTGTGTTAGGTTTGGATTGAGGCCCTGACAATCAGTAGCTATAACACCATGTAAGATGTAAGATGTCATTTTAACATCAAATGATTATTTTTCATATTAGTTTTTTCATGATGCGTCACTTGCTGGAAAGTCAACATATATATATATATATATATATAATTATAAATATATAATTTCCGTGTCAATCATGGTTAGTTATGGTGTTGATCATAGTGAGGACAGAGCAGCCTGCCCGCCATGATTGTTTCACACTGGAGCCAAAATCATTCCAATGTCATTTATCTGAACGTCTGTGAAATGGAGAAGTATTTTTGGTGTGTGGTATTTAGAGAGCATATCCTCTAACCCTCTAAAGAGGTGACAGTCAAGTCTAACAACCTCCCGTTGTTACATGGGTTGCAATGAAGCTCAGCGCCGCAGTGGAACAAGTCATTTTACCGAATAGTCTGAGCTTAAATTGTAGATGGTGTGGACATTTTTTTACATAAATGTTGATATCATGGCAACCAATGGAGCGTTATTAAGGATGCAGTACTCATAATATGGGCCATTTCTGTCTTTTACGAAAAATGTCATTTGTTTCTAATCGTCCTCTCAAGATTTAATTCACATGTGTGAATTGGTGCAGCGGACCGACACTTTGCAAACCAGGGATCTGCAGCAGGAAAAGAGTTTCTGACCCCAGACTTTGCTACGCTCCTGAATGGGTCGTCTGTCTGTGTCTTTGGCTGCAGACGCCATCAGATGTTTGCGTGGCTGTCAGATTCTTTTAGACACTTATAAACACAAGATCGTTTGCCGAGTGGTTAGATGACGTGTGTGCACCACATACATTATCAGCTACCCAGAAAATCCCTGTTTTCTTGTCTTGTTTCACCTTTATCTCTTTGTTCAACGAGCAATTAATTTTTTGATTTTTTTTTGTTGCAATATTTGCATGGGAGAAAATATCTAAAGATCCATGTGCAAATATTAGACAGAATGTATAAATTAACATAATTTGAAGAAGACTAAAATAACTCTAAACTGATATTTAAATGCGACGAGGTTTTTATATTATATGGCCAATTTCTCCCCTCACACTGTGTCCTCTCCTCTCAGCCACAGAGGCAGCGCTGACCTCATCAAAGTTCTGGTGTCGGTGAGAAAAGTGTTTGTGGGTTTTGAGGACTTTTAAAACCTACTCGACTCTCTCTGCTCCACACCTGTTATTTGTGCGCATCTGCATGTGTTCATGTTGGCGTGTAGTTCTAACACGGGTGTATTCTGTTTGCAGCACTGATGTGGAGATGTTCAGAGAAAGGGGCTCGGGGTCAGACAAACGTGGCTAGGATAAACAGATGAAAAAGTCAACTTTCATTTGAGTAACATTGGTGTGGTGTTAATTTTATGTTTGCGCCTCACCAAGGTCACTAAAGAGCTCATGTTTGATTTCTGAAAAAGCAACAACAGGTATGATTGTTACAACACCTCCAAATCAATCCTTTACTACAGAGATTGTCGGCCTGTAAAGCAGTAAAATATGTCATTATTTACGAGCGAATAAAGCAGCTTGCACTTGCTCTCACTGTTTCTTCACGCTATCTCTTGGATCATTTCAGACTGCGGCTCAGCCAAAGGTCTGTAAAATGAATAATCCCGACTGGCTGTCTGACTGTCACATTTCTGTGGAGCGAGCACTGCTGGCACTCGTAGCAACATATTTCATTACACAAGAAAGTGGGGTAGGGGTCTTCATTAACACAGACAGAAGGATTTGTTCTACAGGATTACCCCATTTGCATTATTTTAATTACAGCATAGACCCACAAAGCCACCTGGTTGGGGAAGATAAAGGGCAGAAGAGGAGAGAGAGATTCTGGATTTGTAAATACATTTAATGGGATTTGGGGTGGGATGCAGCGAGGTCCTGTTCAAAGCAAGACAAGGAGATGTTCCACATCTGGCTTCAAAGGCAGCTCTGGCTGAGAGAAGGCAACGGGATTTTTTTTTTGTCTCGGGATCTAACATTACCTGCTACTTGCAGAAGTCGGGACTAGATTTTAAGTCAGATTCAGTGACATTACACAGCTTCTAATATAAGAATGCTGTTGTTAGGGAAGGTGTCTCTGCACGTGGAAAGTAGACAATGCTGCAAGCAATCTGTGTAAAGAAAGCCAAAGCCATGCGGCTGACTGAGCATGACAATTCCCCACTGCAATAATCAGTAAACACAGGGGTTGATAGTGACACATGGATGCTTGTTAGACTTTTACAGCAACACTCCTCCTGGCACTGCAAGGCCCTTACACAACGTTAGGCGGTATGGTACAGAAGTAAGATATGACAGGTGGAAATGAACACTGATACACAACAACATCCCCTGGAGAGGTATAGACTTCCATAATGCTGTAGGAGGAATAAGATGATCACGTAGAAAGCAGTATAATTTAAATCAGTCCCTACTTTACATGTAGGACAGGCAGGGAAATCAAAATGGCTTGTTTTACCTCTTAATCTTTTGATGCAGACAGCCCATTAAAAAAAAGAAAAGGAGGGCTGTTGCACTTTATGGGTTGCTAGGCACAGCAGGCACCCACATATATGTGCACCAGCACTGAAAAGGTGATACAAATGTGATTTCAATTAGATCAGTGGATTCCTTTTAACATCTGGCTGGGTCAGAATAAGATTACAAGAATTCTTCAACATTCTGGGGAATATGCTTATTTGAAGATACATGCCGATGACAGGGTGGCATCAACCTGGTTTCATGTCTGTCCGTTAAATATGAAACTAAAGCCAGCAGCCAATTAGCTGAGCTCATCATACAGACTGAAAGCAGGTTCTCATTAAAGTAAAGAAATATGGCCAGCACCTGTAAAGCTCACTAATTATCACTTTATTTCACATTCTTTTAATCCGCACAAAAACCAAAGTCTGTTTGTTACCTGACAAGTCAAGCAAGTAACTCTGCGTAAAACCACAAATTCTAAATTTTACACTTGAGAAAAAATTAAGAGAATTAAGAGAGCATAAAAGATGTTCATCAACATGCAATTCAACCATGCTTTCATTAAATATTGTAAGTTGACTGACTGGAGGTATGAGGTTGCACGACACTGGTTTTGATACATTGCATGAATGTCCTCGCCGCAGCTCTTTGCCATTTCTTTCTTCCCAGCTGGTCTTGGGTCTGCCTCAAACCACTCGGAGGAAATGTTTTGGGTACAGCTGCTCCTAAAATGCCTCTTTGGCTTAGACACTAACAATATCATCATGTTAAGGAAAAGTATAGTTCATTCTCTCTCAGTGTCTCATCAGAGAGAGGAAGGAAGGAGAATAATACACAGCACAACAAAACAGTGAGGTAGAATAAGTTCATTAATGGACTACTGCGACATGTTGGCTAACTGTGAATTGTCCACATATCTGTGGTTTATAGCTGCTAACATAATAAACAGTCAATAATCAGTACGATGGAATCACTGTAAAAACATGATATGTAGAGAATGACCCTCTCAAGTGCTATAAACACCATTTAGGTCTGACAGCACAAGAGCAGGGATCCTAACTGACTAACCTGATTTTCTGTCTTGATGACCACGGCGCCTTGGTGATCTTCCCGTGGTACAACAGAAATCATTTTAGACGTAAACAACCTTCCAGTTCCCAGCTGACTTGAACTCACGTGGCAGCATCAGAGCTTCAGCTTCAGAGTCTCGGGGCAGCCATCCATCTGCAGACAGGAAACGCTCCGGGGACAAACGAGCTGGACCCGGTTGTTCTTAATACATTACAGACCCCTGTGCTTCACATGGCCATGAAAGAAGGACACGGGGGAAAAACAAAAGCAGAAAGAAATGGATGAAAAGGGCAGAGGCACTCACATTCAGGGTCACAGACAGGCATGGAGACACAGCTGTACATAATGTTTGTTGACCTATGTGACCTTGAAACCTTTGCAGCGTCATTACCAATGACCTTTATAATAATAATAATAGTAATGTGTGCTTTTTATCATCCTTAAGCAGGGGTGTAGCATGAAGATTTGGGTATTGTGCACATGCAATCTCAGTGGGCCACCGCTTAATACGTTTAATACTTAATACATGTAAGTCCTCCAACGTAAACAACATAATCGGTCGTGTTCCAGTGACTTCCAAAATGACATATTCTGTATATGACGTACCTTTGTCATCATTTTAACAATAATAAACACACAGTAAACCTTGTGAAACGGTCACAGTTTGGTTAGGTTTAGGCAGCAAGACTACTTGGTAAGTTTAAGGAATAGATCATGGTTTGGGTTAAAATAACTACACTACGTACATATGTTAAGTTACGTATGTAGGCTATGTAAGTTAAAATAAGTTAACCATGACCTTTGGCTTCACACGGGACACGAACAGCGGTCTCCTGGAGGCCACCTATATTTCTGGCTTAAGACTTTTACATTTGCATTTGCTAATTAGCACTAAAAGAGGGAACACGAAAGACAAACTTGGAATTTAGATCATTGGCTATGAAGTGATGGCGCGTCATAATTACAGGAGCCCCAAACATCAATACAGAAAAAACATGAAGGAGAAGCAACTCCTTCACTGTCAGATGAGGCTAAACCAGCGATTTCACACAGGGAAACTGTGCTGCTAAGCCTATTGGGTTTTAATTAGCTGCAGCAGTACCCATCACTACACACACATCAATATGATCTCTGCTGGATACGGAGAGCAAGAGAATCCACAAAGAAGAAGAAGAAGAAGAAAGGGATGGAGATGGAAAAATAAAGTATGCCCTCTGCTGCCATCAATTTTTATGAATACATTTGCTACATGTATGTCTATGTGTGTGTGAGCAGGGGGTGGGAGGGGGGTTGCATGGGGCTTTACAGCAGGCACCATACAGTTACCATGGCAATGTGAGTCTTTGAAGTTTTTTGCCCCCTTTCTTACAGCTGGATATACCAACCAGATCTGCTCCGTTCTCCCCTCAGCCTCCACCCCTCCTCTCAGCCCTCTCCCTCTCACTCTTTCACTCCCTTTGCAACATCAAAATTTTCTCTTTGAAGACTTAAGCCGATTCCAAGTCAAACCCAAAGCTATTTCTGGCTCCATTCAAGACTGGGGCTGTGGCTTCGTGCAGAGCTGTGTTTGACATCTGTGTGTGTGAGACAGAAAATAAAATATGACTCAGTGTGCTTGTGTATGAAAAGCAGCAGAGATATGTATATACATACTGTACGTGTGTGTGTTTGCCACACAACAAGCATAAACAACCAGTCTGATTACAAAGCGGCCTGCCGGTCGGACCCATAATGAGAAATGTTGTTTCATGTGTTTGACTGTGCGTTTGTGTGTGTGTGTGTGTGCTGCATGCAAGTACAGACACAGACCTTAAAAAAAGATATCAAAAGGAGAAGGAGGGGAGAGAGGAGATGAAAGAAGCAGAGGGGGGAGGAGGAGAAAACAGGAGGGGAGCACGAAACATGGCACGTTGTGTCACTGCGTTTCCGATTCTGCGTCTCACACAGATAAAGATAAAATATTAATTAGGACATCTGCATACAGCTCACACCAAACTCTACACCCACAGGTGTGTGATTTTCAAAGCCTGGCGTCAATCAAGACATTCAAACGGGTTTGGTGAACACAGTATAACAGTGCTAATATACAGTATATCTGAAACCTACAAACTATAAAATTTCAAAGTAAAGGTTGTAATTGCTCAAGTAGCCTGCAAAAGAGCCCATATAATGAGTCTGATGGTTTAAAGGAATAGTTCAACATTTTCCTCTTCTTGCTGAGCGTTAGATGAGAAGACTGATAGCACCCTCATATCTATGCACTAACTATGAAGCTATAGCCAGCAGTCTGTTAGCTTAGCTTAGCATGAAGGCTGGAAACGGAGAAACAGCAAGCCTGGCTCTGTCCACATCTGCTTACTAGCACCTCTAAAGCTCACTAATTAACATGTTATGTCACGTTTGTTTATTCGGAAAAATAGACACCATCTGTTCATCCAACATGAAGCTTGAGCCAGCAGCTAATTAGCTTAGCATAAATGTTGGAGGCAAGGGGAAACGGCTACCATGGCTCTGTTGTTTTTACATGTTGTTTTTTACAAATTAAACAAAACAGATGAAATGTGTTTATTAGTGAGCTTTAGAGGTACTGGTACCCAGGTTTAGTTATAAACCCAGGCCCTGTTTCCCAATTTCCTGTCTTTAACCTGAGCTAAGCTAACTGAGTGCTGGCTATAGCTTCATATTTAGTATACAGACGTGAGAGTGGTATCAATCTTCTCATCGACCTCCAAGTTAGAAAAAGTTCCAAAACTATTTCTTTAAACCATTTTTTTGTAATGGTCTTTGTGAAAAGCTAAGCTAAGTATCTGCTGGCTGCAGCTTCTCATATTTACTGTACAGACAGACCGGCAGAGTTGCACTGATCTTCACATGTGACTCTTGGCAAGAAAGCAAATGAGCGTATTTCCCAAAATGTCGAACGTTCCCTTTTAGAACACACAGGACAGTGCTGCTGCAGCCTCTTTGAATACTGCGAAGACATCCATTCACACCTTTATCACCAGGAAACAGGAGAGCGTGCCATAACCACACGTCTGATCTCAACAGTGATTCTGAACAGTGGAGTTGAAAGAGACCCTGAGCCTAATGTGCACATTCACTGCCTTTAATCCAAATCAGGATTTTTCCACAAAGGCAGTTTTGTTGAGACTGCAGTATTGCGTCGGTCAGAGTGTAAAAGGAAAGATGAAAGAAGGAGCATTTCTCAGAGCACAGCGCTGTATTGACGTCTCACTGCCAGTTATTCAAAGCAAAATCTCCCTCAAACCATTTCTTCCATTAGTTTGCTAAAATGGATGACTTTTGTTGCCACATAATTGCTGCAGAATTCCGCCCTAAACAAGAATTCCCATGCAATATTTTTCCTTAAAAATAAAAGACACCGACTGATGTTAGAGTGCAGCTACTGCTTCACCTTCATTCTTGCTTCTCTCGTCTCCACCTCTCAGGTAAGTTTACTTCATTTTCACAAACTCTGAATAAAGTGTCCCAACCCAAGATCAGGTGAACAATGAGGTTGCATTCAGTTTTAGGGTGGACTTTCCATTTGATGGCACTAGTGCATTCCTCCACCATGACAAGATGTATTATACTATTAAATCTCTTGCAGAGTTTGGGCTGCCCTCTATACAATTAGTCTTTTTTAAACATCGCTGTCATAGTCCACATGCCACACGTTGTCTCACTGGGTGGTCTGTGTCACACTCGCATCTTTTATTGTACAGTACCAGCAGATTTATGAGGCTTTTATTTAAGAAAACACAACAAACTGAAGATGAGAAAGAATTTGGTTTTCTGACGCAACTTACCCAAAGTAAAAACAGCATTTACACTGCGTGCTAGTCACTCACAGCCTTTTCTCTTGCCCAACACCCGATTAATTTATAAACTCATTTACGAAAAGGAAAGTTGAAAAAACATACAATCTCATCAAACACATCCAGAGCACAATGTCAGCCTAAATATTACCAGAGAGCAACTTGTGTCCAGATAAGACATTTTTTTTATGTTCCATACTTTCTTATTGTCTTTGTTGTTTCGCTTCTATGCAGAATATGCTGCGTCTGGTAAGCGATGCGATTAAGTGATTAATTGACTAGCTCATTCATTTCAGAGTGACCCAGACTCTCCAGGATCCCGGGTCCACAGATCCACGGGCCTGGCCGACCTCCCCCTGCTGCCTCAGGCCAGGAGGGGCCCCAGCGTGGAGAGAGATCTTAGACTTTAAGGCTGAGTGGAACCAGACTCGGGGTTTTGTTGGAAAGGAGTTGAAGTGGAGAGGGGGGAGTGAATAAGAAGTGGCAGGCCTTGCCCTTGGAGCCCCACCACTGACGCACACAGATGGAAAGCATTAGACCTCCATTCCAGCACAAAGATGGATGGATTATTAGATAGAGAGTCTGTGTGGAGTGAACGGAGAGGGAAGGAGGGTAAGCGATTGACTGGAGAGGAGAAGGCGAGTGAGAGGAGTGCATGGTACATATTGCATATACTGCATATGAGAATAATTTTGAGAGAGGAGGACTGAGAGTTTGTTGCTTATGCCGTGACTTAGAGGCCAAACAGAAGTAATGGTTGGGGAACCGCTTTATATTAATTTTCAATCAACATGTACAAAGTATCCTATGGGATAATTACGTTACTCAGTAATTAAGCCAATATCTGCATCACAACCGGGGATAGGGTGCTTCTTCACCGATACGGAATGTTCCAAATATACAAAAAATATCTGATGTCCTGTCACGTAGGTGACACGCAGCTAGTGCAACGCATGGCTCTCCTGAAATGTCTCAATGACTATTGCCATGTTTTTTTGTTGCTTTTTACAGACATTGGCGGTCCCCAGAGGACGAACCACAATGACTTAAATTCATTTGGTGGCCAGATACACAAATAAATGATAATGTTGCTCAATAACTGCTGGATTTGTAAAAAGCAGTTTAAATGTAATGTGTTCTGTAGGAGTTTCTCTCCTAAAGAACACGCGTATCATTCAGGACTGAACTGCACAGCACAATTGATGGTGCATTATAGTAGCATATTGTTGAGAACTTGCTGTGATGTTTGCTTTTTCGAAACCTTGTGGAGAAATATATGTACACGTCCTTTGTGCTCATGCACCATTTATAGTTATGGTACTTTCTGTAGGCTATTTGTGTCTTTAATCCCTGAACTATTTATACACTACCTCTCTGTTCAGAAACACACACACTTTACTATCAAATGCACCATGTCACAAGATATCATCTCTTAACCCCTAAGAGAGGAAGTTTGTTCACTGAATCTGGAGTGCAGCATTTAAAACACACCCAATTTAACAATCCATGTGGTCTCTCAAGTCATTTAAATCTCATTAAGGTCCACTACACTGTGTTAAGCTGCTAGGAGTGGAAACAGGTCTCTATTTAGGCTAAATAAATCACACTTACTCAAAACATTATGGTCAAGTTGGTGCCATAACATGCTAAGTGGGCTCATTATTATGTTACTGGAATAAAACAAATCACTGAATGCACGGGTAAATATCTTGTGTCAATTATTATTATTTGGCACATTATTAGATTGTTGATGAACTAGTTGTGCATAAAAAGGCCCTTGTGACTGATACATTACTACATGGTACATTATTAATACTGATGCATCAGTGTGTAACCAGCATTTGACTGTTGTAGCTGGTTATATATAAAATTAGGTAGTTTAATCTAGTGTTTCCCAAACTACGGGTCGGGGCACCTCCAAAGAGTCACCAGATAAATCTGAATGGTTGCGAGATAATAAATGTCGTAGAAAAGAAAAATCAAAGTTCTACAGAATAATGTGTTCATTTTTGGACTCTCTTATGTGAAATATTGGATCATTTGACCTCTTTGGAAGTCAAGCAGTTAGGTGTAACTGGAGCCTGCAGGTAGTTAGCTTAGCACATAACATAGCTAGCTAGGGAAACAGCTAGCCAGGCCTTGTCCAAAGTTCAAAATTAATCCAGCACCCCTTCTATGCTAGGCTAAGTTAACCACATGCTGGCTCTGGCTTTATTATTAGCATACAGACTCGAGTGGCAATGACTTTCTTATGTCTCGGCAAGAAAGCCAATAAGCGCATGTGCCAAAAGGCTGCTTCATCAGTGAAATAGCAGATGAACAATGCACAGTCTGGTGAATGTCTTTAAGAGAACCAATCATGTATGTGCAATAATCTTAACTGAAACAGTTTCCATTTACATTAATAATCTCATCAGTTTCCTCCCTTTCTCCATGTGATCGCAGGCCCACGAGGCATGACTAGAGAGACGGAATGTGGATCCATCTTTCGCTCTATTGTTCTCCTCCCGTCGTTCCAACTCTGTGGCCATAGGCGCATCTGGCTGACTGTTCATGGTTAAAACAGCTGAACGCTTTCGACCTGGACAATGACTTTCAGCTGTGAAAGACACAGCGAGTACAAGACCGTGCTTCAGCAGATAGTGTTACAGACGGGAAGTCAGGGATTGAATATTATGTATGGAGCCTTGTGTGACTGGTTTTTAGACTCGATCCACCAGTTTGGTCCAGACTGAACTATCTCACCAACTACTGCATGGATTACCACCGAGGGTTGTACAGATTTCCATGGTCCCCAGAGGATGAATCCTACCGACTTTGGTGATGCCATGACTTTCCCTCTAGCGCCATCATCAGGCTAAAATGTAATTTCTCCAATATCTTTATGACTAAATAAGTGCGAAACTGCCTCAGCTGTACATTGCTTTCACTGCCAATTAGCAAATGTTAGCATGCTAACACAGCAAACCAAGATGGTGGCCATGGCAAACACGAGAGCTGCTAAACATCCACGTGTTAGCGTTGTCATTTTGACCATGTTAGCATGCTGATGTTAGCATTTAGCTCAAAACACAGCTGTGCTATAAAGCCTCTGTCAGGAACAGCGGGGTGTGGAGGAGGGAAAGAGGGACCCAAACGCAGATAGCCGGAACGCATAGGTTTTAGTGAAATGAAACAACTGAAAAGGCACTTGCAAAAGGCAAGGCAACAGAGCTCAAAATGGTGCTGGACGCAGAGACCAGCCACACAAGCAGCACACCACATCGACAACGACACCACAGAGAACACTGAACACACTTAAATACACAGAACAGTAACGAGGGGACGGACCACAGGTGAACACGGGGGAATGTCAGGTGAACGCATTTCAACAATCAGGGAAACACGTGGGTGGCTGAGACAGGACACACAGTCACACACAGACAGACAGACAGACAAACTGACTGACTGACAGGGCCTCACAGAACCGCTAGCCTGGCTGTGGACTCATTAGAATTAAATTAAATTACATTTAAAAAATGACCCTATCATGAAAATATATTCATGTCATCTATTTTATAGTTTATGTTCTTTAAAGCATGCGTTACTGCAAAAATAGGTGTCAAAGCGAGATTATAACAGTTTCTCAAACCATCCTGAGCAGATGTGTTACATTTTCACACGCTATTTTAAATCAAATACTTCAGGAAGAGTGTTTTGCTAATAAACTTTAAATAAACATTTCACAGTCAGAAGGAAAACAAACATTTTAATATGTTAAATATTTCTTTGGAGAAACCAATTTGTATGAACCAGGCAGACGATCCCAGCTCTGTCAAGGCCCCCGGGGGAAATTAAACAAGGCAGTGATGGTTCACTTGACAGCATTCAAAGGCTTCACTTCACCTCCGCTCTCCAAGGTCGGGATGTGGCAGCACGGACAGCAGAGGTCAAGCGCCTGACAGCCCCTCAACAAAAACAGCTCTTTCTGTAACAATCAGGGGCTTGTTGGAGGTTTCCAGCGCCGCCATGACAGAGCGAGAGGACGGTGAAACTGTATCCTTCTCTATCATGGTTCTCTATCATGGAGTTTTTCTGCACGAGGAACTTGCACTTTACTTGAGTATTTCCATTTTATGCTACAGCTTATAATAATTAGTTACAGCTAAGCTATAATCTGTATATAAGGGAGTAGCTAGTTACACCTTGACCAGCAACAAGAAATACTGTGTGCACACTGATGCACAAGTATTAATAATCTTATAATGCCATATAATAATATATTGCTTACAGGGGGGCATTCTAAAGAAAAAGTACTTTTATACTTTGAATTATATTTTGCTGACTATATGTTAATATGTAAAATTATATATGAATGACTTTTGCTTGTAAAGGAGTATTTTTACACTATTGTATGGTACTTTTACTTAAGTAAAGGATCTAATTATTTAGTAAAGTGGTAATAGTGTTGTTTTTGGTAACAAAAAAAAGTTCTAAAAACCCACTGTACACTACCAGCTCAGTACCAAACAACAGACACAGTTAGCAACTAGATAGTGATGCTAGTGGGGCATTTAGCAGCTAATGAGCCTGACATTTCCTTTAGGAGTTATTGGAAACAGAAAATAGAGCTAAAAGAGAGTGAATCTTAGACTTAGATTCATCAGGTGACCAGAAACACGACTCCTCAGTCCGTGTTCACAGCTTGTTTCTGCTGCCCCCAAGTGGCCAAAAAGAAATCAGTTATTACAGGTTTAAGTACAGGATCTGAATACTTCTTGTAATGCTGATGTTTTCTACTGAACCCCTAAAGGGACATGATAAAAAAAAGAAGCTTGTGCACCAGATAGTTTTTCATGCACACGAGTAAGAGAAATTAATCAATTTACCACATTTTTACCATTCACCTTCATCACCTAACTCATAACATCATGTAACTGCCGCTATATGCAACAAGTTGATTACAGATTTTTCTCTCATCCCTTTTGTTTGTACTTTTTGAGATATTTATGTCCTAGTACCGAGAAGATGTCTTTAAATTTAGCTTAAAACAGGACAACACTTGAGCATGGAGGCTCATTCTCAGCGGGATCACATGTCTGTGATAAAACATTACTCATTAGCTTTTTCTGGAGCTTCAGCAATGGATGAAGAAGGACATGAGACACAATTAAAAGCTTCAGAAAAAGCAAGAAAATTCATTCAAGATTATTGTATCATAGATATGAGCTATATTTGGCTGATTTTGTCTTGTTTTCCTTACATGGATGTCTAGTTTATAGATAATTGTAGCTTCAAACACATTTATATTACACATTAAATTAATATTTTTGGGGGGGGGAGTTGTAGAAAACATGCAATATGAATTTGTCACCTTGCACTTGAGGCCATGTTCTTGTTTTGTATGACATTTTATAGACTGACAGATTAATCAACAATGAAAATAACCATTAGTTGCACCCTTGATACGAGTCATTAAAACACCGTTAAACTATGTATGTAATCTCTTAAAACATTCAGTTAACTACCTTTTAGATCAGTTCGATCCCAGATGCCTAGATGTCTTCTGACCTGCAAAGAAAAGTGAGTTTCATATCCTTATAAAGTTCTCTTTTTCTGTCTAATTAAAGCTGCACAGCCAAGACGAAGAGGCAGCAGCAGACTCAGAGTCTCAGTGCTGGGTGTGTGTGTCCATACTGTCTTCCAGGATGTGCGTGAACCCTGACATCACACATCAGAACAGATGTCTGTTTCTGTGTGAGTCTATCAACTACAGATGCCTCCTTTGCCCTCCTCCTCTCTCTCTCACTCTCTGGCTGCACTTGCAAGCATAGCAAATGACTTTCACTCTTGCCTTGGGAGAAATTACACTCAGTAGTTTCAGAGCTCCGTGCCAACGGATGAAGAAGTCATGGGAGCTTACTACTCTGCTGCCGCTGCTCACGCGACTTTTTCATAAAGCAAGCTGTTCCAGAACGGCAGCAGAGGATGTTTTCAGGAGTCATTTCAGCTCCACTACTAATAGCTTTCCTTCTCTTTTTCATCTCTTCCTCTTTACCTGCACACACCCACACTCACACACACACACAGATTCACATTTCAGAAGAAAGTGAGAGAGAATGAAGGGCTCAGAGTCGTTGGCACGTCTTGCACTGGGAGGGAGCTCCATGTGTTTGTTGGGATATCTTCACCCACATTGCAAAAAACATTACTTCCCTTGTGTGAAATCTATCCATGCAGATAGTTTTGGTTTTATGTGCCCAGGTTGTGAGATGTCTGTCTCTGGAGATATCCGCTTCCACCCAAGTACAACAGAAGTGAATTTATTTTCAGAAGAAAAATTATATTAAAAAAACCCCACCAGTAACATAGAAGTGACAGAAACGGTGTCCCTGTTCTTCTGGAGTAGTAGTGATTTTTTTTTACCCTTTTGAGACCTTTGAAAAGGATTCATGTGAATCTGAGAATAAAAATCACTCTTTGCTGGAAGTGGTCACAAGTAAAAACAAATGCAAACTGATGAGGGGTTACAAGAATACACGGCTTCATTTTAAGGTCAAAAGCCAGGAAAGTTGGGAACAAGAGCTCTGAAGTATTTCTTGGTAGAAACTAGTTCATGTCAAACCCTGGGGAAATGAAACTGAACTATCTGCATGGATAGATACTATTAATAATTGTTAGGGAATATCTGTTTTTGTAATTTAGCTAAACCAAATTGTATTAATTAATTGTATTTACAGTATAATGAAATGAAGTTTAACATGGTGTGCGTGGTGATTTAGCAGTTTTGCTATAATACGAGTACATCAGATCATCTCCATATATATATATATATATATATACATCTTCTTTTTGAGGGACATGTGTATACAAACTCACAGCCATTCTGGTTGATTATAAGCAGTTTTGGCTCCTTCAAGCAGTTGAGCAGGAAATGAAAGAAAACACACACACAAGTAAGCACAGAGGAACACTACATGACTATAGGGTCATTTTTCCAACTTTTGCCAAATTCTAGCTGAACTAAATTATTTCCAGCTGTTATTAAGCTCATACCTACACTAATCAAAGAGCTAAATGGCACCTCCACCTGTCCAACAGTGGTCACTACGCTTATGAGGCACACAAATGAAAGGAAGTCGACAGAAATGGTGATTTGGTGTAACCCAGTGGATTCACACCGCCATTACAATTCTGACCACCAAGAAGCAAAACCAAACAAAACCCCATAATTTCAGTCTGCCTACACATTAATGATCAGGTTGACTCCAAGGTTAACCAAACAACATCATTTAATAAATGATTTTGCAATACAAAACATCTGTGCAAAAATGTTCAGACAAAATACAAAGACACGGCCTCTCTTGGTCAAAAGGATAAGCATGTAAACCTTCTGTAATGGGTACAATGTTACTGAAATATAAATTTTAAAAAAAGGAGCTCGAATAAAACAAAAAAAGGCACAATGATGAAAATGCTTTTGCCAAACACAAAAATACCTAGACTTGATTAAGATTCACAGTCTTGTGTACAAGTGGTTTCTGCACTGCTATATTAGTACACATTCATCCTTTACATGCTGGAGGTCACCTGTACAAAGGTAGCTCGATCTGCTTCAGAGGAACACAAATATAAAGCACAGCGACAAAAGACAGCAATGA
The DNA here is from genome assembly GCA_036023855.1 of Gadopsis marmoratus. Taxonomy (NCBI): domain Eukaryota; kingdom Metazoa; phylum Chordata; class Actinopteri; order Centrarchiformes; family Percichthyidae; genus Gadopsis; species Gadopsis marmoratus. Next base: position 20,391 of record JAVQJF010036750.1, read on the forward strand.
AACGAAAACTCGACGGGAAAGTTACTTAAAATTATTCAAATCACCTTGGGACCAAATCTCTTCACAAGTTGGAAACATGAGCGTCTCCCTTCATCTTGCTAATGGCAGACCATCCGCTTCTGTTTCTGGGTTGGATAAATGATCTCGGGGGTAAACTAAAACTCAGTCTAACCTTAATCTGATTGGCTTGGACGGTGAACTGGAGCAGCTGCAACTTTTCTCATGGTGACATCAGATAGTTGCCACGACTGAAAGGGTTAAGGGTTGTGTAAGTGAACAGGTTACAGTCTTGTCTATCTACATTCCACAAATGTCAACTTAAAACTTTACCATTAAAACGAAATGCACTATAGGCAGCGCTTCACTGTGCTTTACGCTCTGCACACCCACGGCAAAAATGCTGTCGGCGTAGCCGTGTGTCATCCTGGTTAGCAAATACAGCTGACTGACAGAAGGATAGTCTTTAAACGACAGCAGAGTGCAACACATGCTGCGACCAATCGAAGCCAATGATTGTCTACTACACAGGTACAACCGAGATCACAAACTGTTCTGTTACTGCAGCTGGTTCCACGAATTCATTCACCAAACACACTAAATTTCCTCATATCACAAAAGGATATTCGAGTAAATGCACCCAGAACCGTAGATGATCACCTGCTACTGGACGTCGGACATGTTGAAATATAAATACAGCTGTTATTTTAGACAAAATGGGCAAATTTATTTAGTTCTCTCTTTGCGATGGTAACATTATCTACTATAGGCTTCATGCGTTTGAACCCTTCCTGCTTTGAGTCCATGCCTTGAATGGTATTTGTTTTTACAACAATACAGTATGTCGAAAACACAGCAAAGGAAAGGACAAAGACACAGAAGACAAGCCCTGTGAATAAAGTCTTTAAGTTCCTTCAAACTTCAACTACTGAAACACTCTTTGCGAAGGTGAAATCTTAGCTTACATCACTGAGAGTAAATTGACCCCGGCCCTCGAGTGGTGAATGATGCATTTGCCCTGAGGCCGGGTCCAGTTTAGCTGTGGAGGGTGTCGAGGGTATGAGCGCCACGCGATTCCATTTGTAGACCTGTACGGGGTCCTCTGCAGCCAGCTTTTCAAGTTAGATGCCATTTCTGCTGGGAGGGTAGATGACGGTGTGAGGGGAGGACATGATGAAGGGATTACCAGCGAAGGTGAGAGAGAGAGAGAGAGAGGAAGGCAGTGAGGGTGAAAGGCTGATGAAGTCTATTGAACAATCAGAAGTTCTCCTAGCTTCCTTGTTCTTCGGTGTGGAAAGCGGTGCGCTGAGACTTGAAAAAGGTCAAAGAGGCCTGTGTTCACGTTGCAAAAGTGTCAGATAGTCATGTTGAACCAAGAACATTCAGGTGTCATTTCTGATGGGGGTTTGCGCAAAAATGATGATGCAATCTACCAGATCTCAGTGCCTGGACGAGTATTTTAGCCAACTTAGCACCTGTAGCCAATCTGTTTTAAATTCAATTCCAGCTGCGTCGATGGGGGAGCTGCAAGACGTGAAACCCAAAAGGGTCCGTCACCTGTACTGGTGCTTTCGAGCAGGTTGGTGCTGGTCTCCTCCGTAAAAGCTGCTCGAACATCTCGTTTGTTCAGTCTGCTGTTCCCCTTTTCGCCCGCTTGGATATCGCTTGCTAAATGCAGCTGCTTTTACTGTACACGCAAATGTACAGCACATTTTTTTTGTGTTTTCATGTGTCCAGAAACAAGCAAGTCGCACCACTGCTGAAAGGCACCTCAAGGTCATGCTGTAAAATGTCAGTGTTTCCTTCACATCCTGCATCAAACAGTCCATTAACTGGGTCGCTGACACGGGAACCTTTAGTCAGACTCTAGTACAAACCGTTTCTTAGGACACAGGATGGACTTGCTACTCTTTCACCTTTAAATCTTTGTCCTTAATAAAAAGTTCTTTTGAATATATATCTTTGTATTTCACTCATTCAGGACTTATGTACCGTATTTACACAGAGGTTAAAATAATAACATTTTCAAACCATGGTAGTAAGTACACTTGCTTTAAACAATAAGGCATTAAAAAGTCAGACAGCTGTGTATATACTGGTGTAGCTGCGGCAGTGTTTCTTACACACTCAAATGTACGTACAGGCCAGGTTCTGTTGGGTCTCCTTGTGGCCAGAGTAGAACTGTTAGACTGGGTCCCTGGGTGAGAGGCTTAACTTCTCAAATGTGGGTCCCGGGCAGAGAGAGCGTGAGAATCCCTCTTTCTATCTACAGGTCTGCGGTGATGATCGTGTCGTTGTACATCAGTACGTCAGAATCAGCAACGAGGAGCGCTGATGTTTGCGATGCGTGGTCCAGTTGTCCCATCCCCTTCTGGCAAATTTGTCCATACACCTGAGCCGGCCCTCCGCCGCTCCCCGGCATGATGCAGTGGGAAAGCAGCGGCGTGTTGGCGTCATGGTTGGAGCCCGTGGTGGAGGGCACTCCGCTGACGTGGCCCGTGCTGGTGGAGCCGCTGGCGCTGCTGGGTGAGCGGCTTTTAGGAGGGGGCAGGTGGTGCTGGATGACCCTGGTTGGTGGGACAGGAGCAGGGAAGTGGGCTGGAAAAGCTGCGTATCCTGGCGGGATAGGGTATCCATTGACGGGGATAAAGCGCTGGTGGGTTTGGGTCACAGCCATGGGCGTCCAGGCTGTAATCGGAGCCATCTGGCCTGGTGAGGAAATGGCCTGGGCTGGGTAGAGGTACCCTGCAGCAGCGGCAGCAGCATAGCGCGGGTTGCTGAGGTTGCTGACAGGGCTGGCGCTGAGCGAGGTGGTCTGGGTGGTGGCGTTACCTCCGCCACCTGAGGGCGTGCTGGAGCTGGCGTGGGACGACATCCCCTCCCAGGCTCGCAGGCGGGCGTGGATGTCCTTGAAACGCGGTCGACGCGCTGGTCCCTCCTGCCAGCATTCAGTCATCAAACCATAAAACCTGAGAGACAACCGAGTTAGTTTGTTATCCGGCAACTGCAAGAATTTCTGATCTGAAAAACTACATTTTAAACCTAAAACCTTCAATACAGATTTTTTTGGATATGGTGAATGAATCGTGTGATGTGAATGGTCTTAAGTAGCAGGCTAGCCTTTTTTCTTGGCACAGCTCAATGAACATTTGTGGTTCTGCTCATGATTCGTCCTTCATTAGAAATGTGCAAATATCAAGAAACAAACAAGAGAGAAGTAAGAAATGTCGGTGTTTGGGATTTCACAGCTGTTGCTGATTAGCCTGAACATACCGTGGTGGACAGTCTTCGGGGCAGGGCAGCAGCTGCCTCTTCCTCACCATCTCCATCACTTCCTGGTTGGAGAAGCCGTAATAGGGCTGCAGACCATAGCTGAAGACCTCCCACAGCACAACTCCAAACGACCAGATGTCTGAGTCTGTGGTGAACTTGCCGTAAGCAATGGCCTCGGGGGGCATCCAGCGGATGGGCAGAAGGGTTTTGGGCTGGAGGCAGTAGTAGTCCGAGGAGTAGATCTCCCTGGAGAGACCCAGGTCAGAGATCTTGACGTGGAGCTGTTCGCCTACTAGAATGTTTCGAGCTGCAAGGTCTTTATGGGTGTAAAAGTGGCTGGCCAAGTACTCCATCCCAGCAGTCACCTAGGTTTGATTAGTCAGAACAAAAGCAATCATTTAAGGCGTAAGTGGCTGCGAACTGTGTCTGGTACACAGCAAGGTGGAAGGAGAAACAGGAGAAAGCAGCAATCCACGACTCTCAAATTTCATGTAAACATAAGTATGGAGATTACAGACGTTCATATCCCACCTGTATGGCCATGTGCAGGAAGTCTCCATGATCCAGGCTGGATTTCACAGTGCCGTCCTCGTCACTGCTGCAGCCAACGTCAGAGTGTGGCGAACGCATGATGAGGAACTCGTGGAGGTCACCTTGGGGCAAAAAGTCAAACAGCATGCAGACAGGCTGCTCCTGGGTGACCACACCCAGCAGGCACACCACGTTCGGGTGCTGCAGCTCCGTCAGCACGGCGGCCTCCTGTGATGCAAACCACAAAAGCAAAAAGAAACATAGCAGCTTCATTTAAACAAAAAATATTGGGGGGAGCCTTTTTATACGCTCTTCGGAGACAAAAAGTCTGAGATTGTTGTGGCTGTTTCAAACAGACAGCTTTTTGGTGTAGCACTTTAAAGGCTGGCAGTTCAGGTCTGTCTCATCCTCTGCACATGGAAAAGGGAGGATTATGTTTTTACAAGTCATCTGTTTCACACCTCCTTAACATCTAAATGTACCTGGACAATCCGCCAGTAGCTACAGTTTATTTTTGCAACTATTTTAAATGAACTCATCTGCTGTTTCAGTGATTTTCAGCCGTATACAGTCGGCCATCGCCCACCATGTTTGCCTCCATTGCAAATATAACAAGTCATGCTTCAAGGCTTGTGGGAAAGGAGATCTTTCCACTAGGAAAGTAGTCCATTGTAGTTTAAAACAGGGGATTATTTTAGTAGCACATTTAACTTTAGCAACGCAGACACAATTGGTAATAAGTCAATAAAATGACTATATGACTTCCTGCTATACAGGTTACACGTGGTTGCATCTGTGTCCTCTCCAATATTATATGCTATAGTATTTCTTCAACTTGTGCAAAATTGGAGGGAGTGAACGTAAAGGCTTTGGAGGCAGAGATCCGTACTGTACCTGCTGGAAGTCAGCCCACTGCTGGGCGCTGGAGATATCCTTCAGGGTCTTGATGGCCACGAGCTGTGCCTGCTCCATGCCCGGCAGATACAGGTGGCCCTTGTAGATCTTCCCTAAAACGCACTCTCCAAGCTCCTCCATGAAACGCACAGCCGACAGGGGAAGCTCTTTGGCCTTGCTCTGCAGAGAGGAGAGGAACGAAAAGGTAAGAAGTGAGATCAGCGAGAGGTGTGACAGAAAAATGTGATCATTATTTTCTTTGCCGGCCCAGTGCTCTTTCCTCGCCATTATCCTTGAATGGAAAAGTAAAATGTTGGCAAGACGTTTACGTTGGTGCGTCTAATGCGGTGCAGGCGAACTGCCTAATGCAACACCAAATATGTGTTTGAGTTGTAGAAAAAAAATTAAAGTATAGCCCAGAGAGTTGATAATTGTCATAATCAGACTGAATCCATTACATCAGCTCCTAAAGGCTCCCTTTGAGCCGCTGGAAAGCGTGAAATCTGGCCAGCACGGTCACAGCTTTAAAATACCATTTAACTGGCAGGTCAGCAGCTTTTAGGAAGAAGCAGTTAACACTCTTGCCAGTTAAACTGTGGAATCAGCTGCAGAAAAGGATGGACATTAGCTTTTTAGTCTTTTAGTCTTACTCAGGAGGATATAGAGTGGAGGTGTGTACAGCTAAATCCAACAGGACTGAGCCAAACTGTGGGACCATAACAGGGGCACAAACGTTTTAGAATCACATCTACTTCTTAATTAAAGAGCACTGTAATGCCTCAACAGATTAATTCAAATCCAGACAGATGACTCACTGATTTGCGGACAGCTGATTTCTGTGTCTCTCATAATGAACACTATGGACCAGGACCAGGTTCAATTATTAGCTTAATTAATCACTAATTTTTATTTACTAATTCTAAAAAGTGGGTTCAATGTTAATTTAAAATTGATGAAATGAAAGCGTTCATTTTGGTTATGATGTCATAAAAATTAATGAGGCAGTGCGAGGGCAAACAGCTGTGAGCATCTGTCAGAAAAAAAATGCCAGACACTGATTCAAAAGGAAAAAATACAATAAAGTTGATCAAATTTAAATAAAATAATAAAAATGTAAGTTCAAAGTTTACATCTGCATGCAACGTATGCAAAGCCACAGTACATTTTCAGAATAAGAAATGTTAATCTTTAATATAATACATAAATAACACACTATCAAGAGATTAGCAGCCAACTCTCTGCCTGTCTGTGTGTTCTTGCGTGTAAATGAGTGTATGGGAGTCTTTTGTCCCGTTTCGTATGGTTGTTTATCCTTCATGACTTCTTACAGCTCTCCAGGTGATCTCGGAAAGAGAGTGGGTGTGTGTGTGTGTGTGTGTGTGTGTGTGTGTGTGTGTGTGTAGTCCTTGAAGATAAAAGGTGAGGAGAGTCTGGCAGAGACTTTCAGATTCCAGGAACTCCGAGATGAATAATGAAATTCCTCGGTGAGCAGGAGAGACACACAGGTCTGTAAGATCTCTGAGGGGGGTAGTGTGAGTGTGTGTGTGTGTGTGTGTGTGCATAAGGCAAGTGTGGGGGCCTGCTGATGTTATGAGAGACACAGATGGTTTTAGTTATGAGTTTGTTTCACCCCTTCTTTCCTCCCCACACCCTAAACCCTCAGATCCTCCTTACACCACAGCAGGTTTGCGTGTGTGTGTGTGTGAGTGTGTGTGTATTTACGTGTGTCTAAATTGGCAATGGCCCCTGGGTGACCCTTGCAGCAAAGCCTGCTGGGTAGCAGCCTAACCCCAACCCAAGACAAAGCTGTAGTTAAGAAGGGTCGGGGGGAAGAGAGACTTGGCAATAATAAAAATAAGTAGTTGTTTCATTTGAGGTTTTATCACTCATCACATGCAAATTTACTCAGTTTGACTAGTAAATTACAGTATTTAGCTTTCAGATTAGATTCATGCACTGGAAACAGACGTAAGAGCTGCAATTCTGTAAAATCCTAAATCTTAAAACGGATGATTATGCGGTCTGATATGTGTAAACCGTATTCCAGGTCCTTGTTGTCCACAAAGACCATTTAAAATTCACTGTACTCTTCCATAACTGCATGCTTGTCACTCTGAAAAGCTTTCTCTGATCTCTCTCCCCCTTGACTCTTTGCAGATACAAGGTAGTCATTTAAACACAGCTACGAGAGACTCCCTTTTTAGGTCAGTGAAACATTTGTTCCACTGCAAAAAACAAAGTACACAGCAGACATTAATGGCGTCTGATGCTTCGGTGACACTTTGCGGTTCTTTCTACAGCTGGCGATGGTAATATTATACACACTACCTTGAGCATCATCTCTGGTTTGCACAAGCAGACTCACTGTCTAGATAACCCCCATCCCAACGCCGCCACCACCACCAAAACTATGTGGAAAAAGATAAACAGACATGATATGACTGAGTGTGCAACCTTGGCAGAAATATGATACAGATCCTAACGTGAGCTATGTGTCGGCTGGCAGAGCGGCGGCTTGATGATCTACATTACAAAGAGGTCCAGAGGTAAAGGGATGTAGACAGAGACAGAAGAAGAGCAACACAGAGAGACGGATTAGGTGAGAGCAGGAGGGAGAGGGGGAGTGTGAGAGGGAGGGACGTGGAAAAAGAGAGAGTGGGAGAGAAATAAACAGAGAGGAAAAGAGCAGTGGAAACATTCCTGGACCTGCTGAGCTCTCATGATAGAGATCTGAGGCTTTGCCCGGGACAGGTCATTTCCACACACACACGGCAGTAAACCCAGCATGCTGCGATGTGTCCCAGTTGACGCACAGAGGCCTGTGCCAGTGTTTTGACTACTTCCTCAGTCCGCTCTCATGACTTTAAAAGACAAACACGGCATGAGAGCACTAATCTAGAGTCACCACAGGAGAGTCCACAAGGCTGTGCGAGTGTACATGAGTGTGTTTGCAGCAGCACGGGTGCTGTTCGCATAAACAGGCGACGCCGGAGCGAGATGATGGTGGGAAGAGTTTACTACAGAAAGACGGGACGTGACAGAGAGAAGAGCGATAGACAGATAGAGGTGGATAATGGGCGACTAACATGTCAGTGGCATTATGTGCAGTCAGTGCACATCGAGATAATGGACCACCTTTGCGTCTAAGCCCCAGTGGGGCAGAGCAGAACCCCGATCATTTACACAGCGTCATGTGCTGTGACTGTGCTGCTCTACCTTTGGCTTGTACGCAGTCGTGAGCATGGACATCTCAACGTTTTGTCCTCGGACCGGTTTGGGCTGGCGAGGGGCAGGAGGCCTGGAGGACTTCTGGTTGTTGCGGCACACGCAAATAAAGAAGAAGAGCAGGGCAATGGCCAACGGGATGGCCACGCTGGGAACCAGGATGTACAAGATCTCCATGTTGCTGCCGCCAGACTTGTCTTTATGGTCTGTAGGGGTGGAAAGAGAGAGAGGGATGATGTCAGATATATAGGTTATTGTGTGACTGGGCATACCGCTGCATTTTTATAAAAAAAAGAAAAAAAGAATATTACTTAAAACTTAAATAGACAGTTAGATGAATAAAGAACAGCGGTTTTGCTACATACAATAAACCTCTTTATTAGAATTCAAAGGCAACACTACACCCCGTGAACCTCATTAGTAAACACTTAAAACACGTTCTGGGCTCTCACCACAGATGGGTATGTCACAGAGCTCCATGCGAACCCCCTCGTCCAGCGTGAAGCACCAGGGGGCCTCGTGTTTGTTCCCAGGGTTGCGGCAGTACGAGTGTCCTCCGTTCAGCTCCGGGTAGCGGACGGCCAGGTAGGAGTGGCTGTGGGGATACTGGGAGTTCCACGGCTGACACTGACGCCCCGACTTGGTCATGCTGACTGTCCCTCTGTAGTCTGCCCCGCTGTTGTTGTAACACTTGTGATCTGGGGGGGGAGGAAGGCGCGGCTGTTAGGTTGAGTAGCATGCTCATATTATTAGGCTCCCATTGTCACTTTGCTTCTTTTAGTTTGGGTGGCTGGTAGTGGACGGGGCGGGCCAACGAACTCACAGGCCCAGGCGGATTAAGAACTCATGCGTAGCAGCATTGGACTGCAGGTGGACTGACAGAGAACAGCGAGCCTTAAATTTCTTTCCTTCAGCCATCACCATTTTCTTTCACACATGCTCCATGTTGGAGAGTGACCATATTATAGACACTCATTCTCCTAACTGCTTTTTTGGTGTGTGTGTGTATGTGAATGAGTGAGTTTTTGGTACAAAAAATATGTACTTTACGATGCAACAAACCATTTTCCAAAGTGTAGCACTTGTTTTTTTTGTTTTTTTTTGCAATTTTCCCATCTTCACGGAAACCAGGGGGTTTTATTCACCTACTAAACTATCAAAATCAACTTTAAGATATTCAAATATTGCCCTTGAGATAGGTAGTCCATTACAGGGAACATTTAGTGTCTTCTATTTTTCTTGCCAACGTTACATCATTGTCACACTGTAATGCAGCATGTGCACATTTTGTAAAACAAAAATGATTTTATTCTTGTTTATAGCTTTCAAAGGTCTTTACAAACTACCTTGCTGGAATATCAGATTCAGAGGGAAGTGATCAAACTAACAAGGCCAGTGAGAATCTTTGAATTACGATGTTCAACTCTGAAGTCAAAGAACTTATGGACGTTTTTCACTACTTTTTGACATTTCATAGATGGAATGATTATCAAATAATGGAGAAAACAAATCTGCTTATTAAAATCGACAATGAAAATAATAATTAGCTGTAGCCCCACAGTTTTCAGGTTAGCAGTTACACAGCAATTCCTCTCCTCATTTAATAATAATGAGGTCTATCAGCCGCAGTAATAAAGGCAGTCAGCAGGTGAACATGTCTTACTCTTGTTTATGGGCTCGGCCATTGGGATGCCGATCCGCAGGCAGTTGGCAGCCGCCGGACTGTCGTAGGCAGCCAGGTCCTCACAGTTTGGCAGCTTGAGCCTCTTCAGGATGATGGGGTTGGAGCGGGCGATGATGTATTCTGTCTTACACAAGTCGTTCTCCAGGATCTCACACTCGTCCTTGCACAGGTCCCGAGGTTTGTCGGTGCCAGAGCTGCGGTCGCACGTCGGGAAGGCAAAGTGGCAGAGAGAAGGGATGGCAAACTGGGAGCAGCGATCGGACAAATGGTTGGATGTTCCGATCATGGTGAAGGCCGCTGGGAAGACGGGAGACAGAGTTAATATAATAACTTCATCACTCTCTTTTAAGCAACACAGTCTGGCACCATAACTCACTGATGCATTTAGCATCTAAAAATGTGTTATTTCATATATTCTTTGACTGATTCTTTCTTATGTTCTTCAAAAGATGTAAAAAATAAAATAAAAAAAAGACACAAGAAGTGTAAAAGACTGACGGAGACGGAGACCGACGATGAAAGCTGCAGCAGTAAATGTATGATTCATAGTCGCACTGTATGGTTATTGCACACATGTGCTTTTCTGCGGTTGTGATTATCAGTAAAGCCGCTCTGTGGGGGGGTTGAGGAGAAGACAAGCGATTATAAAAGTGGATAGCTTAGGTTGGCAGCTAACCAAACGCTGCAGCACATGTTGCTTGAATAAAAAGATATTGAAGACCAATGAAAGTGATATTAAATTTAAGATAGTGAATAGCTACCGAATGTGGATGTGGATTTACAGTCGTACTTATAGCCTCATTATGACCCTGCGGCATCATAAATCTTAATTATCGCTCGTCCTTGATGTTTCAGATTACAGTCTGAGTTCACGGCCCCTTTGTCCCCGAACTGTGCCGGGGGGAGAAGCTGAATAACATGCACTTTAAAGTGACTTCTGACGACATACGCACGCAAACACACTAGACAAATACGCAAAAGCAGAGACACAGACATGTACAACAGCATGAAACCGTATGTGGGCCATTTGGGCTCCATACAGAGTGGTGGTGACCCTGCTGAACTTCCATTGCGCTCCATAAGCGATGTCCTGTTTTCTTCCTACTGCATATTAGTTAAGGCTTACCTTCTAAACAGTCCTCTTTCGCAGATGGCTTTCATTGATTTCGTGTATGCAGAGAAGGCAGCTTTACAAAAATGCTCTATCAGCCGTGGTGGCTGAAGACATACATGAGCTGGGCTTGGCTCGTCGAGACAGAATTGCTAAATGACGGATGAGCTGGTGAACTCACTGGATGAAAGCCGGCTGTCAGCGTTTCCTGTCAGACACTAAACGGTTGAAGAGGGAACAACTAGTTTGTCCTTAAGGCTCTGCTGATCTGGCAACAGGCGACGTAGAAGCATATGTTTGGAAATTAATGTATAGATGTAAAGTCAATGTGGCCAAATTGTGCATTTGGGTGAAACATCAGAAAAATGCATATTTTAGCAGAGTCTGTTTAGAGAATCATTTGAAAATGCACAAAGACGCAGCACATAGTAGATTCAAACTCACTTATACAAGTCACCTGTTTCTCCTACCTGTGATCTGGGTCTCGATCTCGCCCTGCATCTGCAGCGAGTCGACGAAGATGCTGCGGTTACCGATGAAGCGGGCGCAGGCTATACCTCTGTATGGCTGACAGAATCCCTCTTCATCAAAATCCTCCCTGAGACACGCAGAAAGACAGAGGAGAGGAATTTAAAGAGTTACAGATGCCCAAACATGCTGCAATGCACAGAAACTCCACTAGAGGGCAGTCTATGCATGACTATCAGATAAAACCAACTAGTTGAAGGAAAAGGCTGTCTCTTGTTGCTGGTCCCAAACCAAGAGGTCTCCCTTTGCTAGGCTACAGATAAAAAGATAAGTCACATTCAAGTCAAAGGCAGAGATCTGACAGAAACACACACCCAGACCCCAAATCACAGCACAGATGTAAACCGCATTAGGAATTAATGTTTGGCTGTTTGACTTTATTCCTGTTTATGGCAGAGATGTCATCATGAGCCATGATCTGAAACATATGCAGAGAGAGCGAGAAAGAGGGTTGATGATCATGTTTTCACAACTTTTACTTCCTTTAGTGACGCTTGATTTTTTGGCCCTTTTCTACGTTTCCACGTGCTCCGCCCTTGCCCTTCTTTTTTAATCCATTGATCTTCCTCCCTCTTTATTGTCGTACCTTGATCTCTCACCTCTCTAATTCTGTATATACGCTCACTCATGTGTGCACACACACACACACACACACACACACACACACAAACCACATGCTGACTAGCAGGCTATTCGTTTCAGTGTGAGATCACTGTGTCATGTGTGTTAAATCGAGCCATATGGGGACTTTAAGACCAGGCATAACCACAATATATGGGGGAGCGCATGATGCCACTGCACACACGTACACGTAGACGCACACACGCACACACAAAAGAACCATATCGTAAGCTATTGGCTGATTCAAAGTACATCCTCATGCTTCAGACACTGCTGCTCGTGTAATGGCAAACAGAAGCCCTCCAGTAGGAACTGACCGGGCTGTAAAGGTCTGTAAGATACTGAGTAATTTTAAGAGAAATACTCACTAAGCATTAACCTTTAAAGAGCTATGTTAAGTCAATTGAACTTGACGTACATCATTAAAACACTGATGTTTTGCTACCACTTTATGAAAACACAACTCTTTGTTTCACATTGTGTTTAACTGCAAAATAGAGCCTCTTGAGGCTTAAAGCGTCGTCATCATGCCTCCTGTCTTTGTTGACGAGAGTCAGGTAGTTTACTGTGTGAATTACAGTAATTTCTCCACAAACCGTATTGCTGCACTAAACTTTAAAGACGCAACTGAAAACCAAGGTGATAATGCTGCAGAAACACACACACACACACACAACTGAATGGACGTCCATATGAGCACAAACACACAAGTTTGGTGTGAGTACGGGGTCATGAGGTTAGCTCTCTCTGAGGAGTGTTAAGTGACTAAAGGGCCAAGGTCAGCACTCACTCTCTCTCTATCCTGGTCTGTACAGATCTAAAGGGGCTTTCCAGACATGGACACACACACACACACACACACACACACACCCACACTATAGCGCAGTGGTCTGCATACTGCCGATTCCATGGAGATATGATAACATTGCATACGGTATATAGATTAATACAGGTTTAAGCAGATTTTACCCTTGGAATATGTAATTTCCTACTAAAACGTGGATGTCGGTAATAATGAGTTAATGTTGCGGTGTGCCTGCAGATGGCTTAGCGCCCCTTCATCAAGCCACAAACTCCAAAGCTGCTACATCTTATTTTTCCTTTGGCGAAGAGCTTCATCTCTTTAGGTGGTAATCATGTCGGGCACTAAAGCTCGTAACGAGTCTTGTAATAGAAAACCGTGCCACTGTGAAAACATTCTGCGTGATCTGAGGGATTGTTGAATGATTGGGCTGCAACTGAGTGTAATGAACTAGAATATGAAAAGGCAGCTAGAGCACGAGAAAACATGCACACACACACACCCAGGATACAAAGTGAGGGCTGGAGTGTGTCCAGGCAGCCGAGAGGTTAGTTTGGTTGTGCGTCACAGCCGATGGTGGACACACACATCCACACTAACGTCAAGCCACACACAGACAAGTAAATGACAAGGGAGAGCAGACGATCCGCCGCAATGCAGCCAGAACCCCGCCGGCAAATTACATCTCTGGCCAGTCCGTACGGCCTCAAGCGAACCAGCTCAGCCCAAATCACAACTCGCCCCTCGCTGCTTTCTATATTTTAATTTCTTCCACTCTTCTCCAAGTCAACTTAGCTTGAAAGTTGTGTCCGAGAGGCATATTAAAGTGTCGGCATCCTGTCCAGCGCAGCAGAAATGACTTCTAACATGTCTGAAGAGAGAAATGGTTGGGAGAAAGACACATCTACAGTGTCCTATTCGGTGTGAGACATCCGAGGCTTTCCGAAAATCTGTCTGGAGCTTTGTTTTTGTGTATCCATTTGTTCCCCTGTGTTTGCATGTCTGTGTGTGTGAGCTATTCCAGGCAGGGAGAGTGCGGTTGCTATTTGTGTAAACAGAGGATGGCTGTTCAGGCCTTTTATTTTACACACCAACGCCATGGGCCCTCTGTGCAGTGTTTTATAATAGTTAATTACAAGGAGAGGCTTTTCCCTCCGAGCCCCGATCTATAATCCAGATCCAAACAGAAAGGCGAGCCTCACCACAGAACCTAAACAAAGGTATTGAAGACATTGATTCATTGTCCAATTACACTTTTTCCAACCTCATTATTTATTCAGCGAAGCGCTTGCTAAGCAGCCATGATCTTTTTGCACCACCACCCTGATTCCCATCCATATGGTTACATACATTCCCACTTGGGTGGTGGCAGAACAGAAAGGCCCGGACTGCAGCTCCACTGCTTGATCCCGGTGGGTTCTGACAAGTTTTCTGTACATTTTCTAAAACTGTACACACATGCAGCATTGCATTGTATCTTTACTAATCAAGAAATAGAGCAAGAAAGCCAAACTTTGACTTATTACTTCAAAGAAACTAACAAGTTGGGCAACTTTTATAAACTGACAACACCCATCCTACTAGAGATGAACATAGAAGGTCTGGATCAGTCCTGAGGTTCATGAAAGTAGGTAATATAAAAATGGGAAACATAGCCATCAAACATTAGTAACCTAGAATTGTGTTGCAGTTGCACCAGTCAAGTTGCAGTTTACATCTGTCCAGACTCCTACAGTATAATATATGTAGTGAATACTTTTTAACGGAATTTAATAGAAGGTGTAGTGTCATGTTTTGGCTAAAGCAAAGTTTTCACTATATTGATGATATATGAATGATTATCATAGATGTACTGGCTAAACAGGTGCACATGTACGTCTCAGCGACTCAAAGTGTCTGACCCGTTGTTGAAATATGGTCATCAAGCAGCCGTACTGGTGCTGTTCTATAAGGCTGGAATACTGTGAGATGATGGTGGGAAGACTCAAGTTTATACTTCTAATATGCTGCAGCAGAGAAAAGACATGCCAGTGGCATTATGTGCAGTGCAAAGATATAAAGGTATACTGCGATAGAGTCTAACTTGGTCCGGTTCAAACAAACTGTGGTGCCCAGTTGGTCCGGTTTGTTTAGGCTGGCGTGACAGCCGTCAATCAATCTCTGGCGTAAACCAAACAACCGAACATTTCCAAGCCGACTCTGCTGCGGTCCATGTGTGGACCTTATAGGCCTACGCGCTCTGTATAATCATATTACGCACCATCACTTGGTAAACATGCTCGTCAGCATGTGAGTGCAGGGTTTGTCCCTGACACATCAGAGCGAGGAGGAGGTAAACGTCCTACTCTGTCCTCATTAAAAAGTGAGTGAAACGAACACTAACTACCCCCCCTTTGTAATCTTAACACATAAGGTGTCGCTTCTCTATTCTGTTTCTACCTGTTTGTCATTATACATGTCACACAGCATGAGGTCCAATAACAGTCTCAACTAATAACCTCACAATCCGTCATTTCGTCGTGAGCGTCTTCCAGAGGACGTGAACACGCACATGAGAAGCAGTTGAGCTGTGCATGACTCGCCGCCTGTCGCGAGAATTTGATTTCCTCACATGGCTCCATGTAGCACATGGACAGTTTAGATGACATCATCAAAACTGTCCAATCGGGGACTTGGCTGTCAGTCTGTACGACGTCATGTTTACTCCTGTTTTTTTTTTACTGTCTGGACACAAACAGTAAATCAAACACAATGTCAGGGTTTGGGGACTGTTGACAAATGTACCTTTAACAGGAAAGGGAGGGTTTTTCAAAGCTGAGGAGGTTGAATGTTAATCCCACAAAAATGGATGATTCATTCAGAGTTGACTCCACACTTACAGCAGCCATCCGTCAAAAAGAAGTTCAGTTTGGCACTAAAGACAAAAAGACTGGATTCCTTGTAATCGATCAAATTAAAAAGTCCCCCTTTTCTCACTATCTTTGCGGCCATCACTGCTAACATTCCTCACTCCACCTCCACCCTTCCCTCGCTTTCTCCCCCTCCACCTCTCTCTCAACATGAGGGGGGGGGGGGATCACCCTCTGAAGCACAGGACATTATGAACTGCAGCAAAGAAACACGCACACATAAAAAAGAAAGAATTCAGGTGAGAATGATCCAACAGATGCCAAAGATACAGAGCCCTTGAATTGATGGCATCACAAAAAAAAAAAAAAAAAAAGTGTGGGACGTTACTGCTGCAGCACATGCTCTGTTTATTCCAGAACAAACAGACTTCTCCTTGCGTGGGATGTAAACTTGTGCATTTCTCATCAAGGAGGCCGTGGGGCTGGGATGACAGGTTCGTGTTGAGTTTTGGGGTTAAGGGGATGTGAAACTCAACGCTCCTTGTTGGAGGGGATATAGAAGAGATGGGAGGGTGAGGAGGCAAGAGGCGGGTCCCGTTGACATCTTAGATTTCAAGGTTTCGTATCCAGGAGCTGCTGTGGGTGCTGAGTGAAGAGAAGATGAGCTGCCGGCAGCATGAGGTCCCAGCTGCCGGATCCTGATTGTGGTGCCGCGCAGCTTCTGTTATATGTGTGTTTGAAACGCACAGTCCCTGCCTTTGTTTCAGTGCGCAACAGCAACCACCGAATCCCAAAATCTCTTCACGGCTCCTTGTTGATCTATGAACTCTGGTGACTTTTGAAACAACAGTGAGCTGGGAGAGGAATTCTTGGCCACTATTCAATACTTTAATAACACCAGGAAGTGTGTGGTTTTAAAGCACCACGCCAGTGTTTTTCTACGTTTGAACTCTTAAAATAAAAATGTTCTGCGCTATTTTGTGCATGACACTTATTACGTTGATCATTCATCAGTGTTGCGAGATAACCTGTTTTATAGTCAGCTTTTTTTGTTTGTTTTGTACAGAAATGAATGGTGAAAATGACAGAATAGATGTGATGTAAGGGTCACGTGATGTGTAGTACATCGGCCAAATTGTGCAAAATCACTGGTATAGTTAATTAAAATCTGATAAAAAAATCTATGTATTTTAAGGCTATTTTAAGGCATTTGTGTATCATTGTCTAGTGAACTCTTGTTATATGAAGAGAGATAAGGTGACGTACTGAAGAAATGTCATCCAGCAAACCTCGTAGTTGGATTCAAATTATGTTCTTGTGTTCAACGGCTCACTGAGATACGACACCCAGAGAGTGTTTGTGAAGGCGTGTACGCGCGTTAGATGGTGTCCAACAACAAATCAAAGACACGTGTGGGTCTGGAAAGGAACGGATGGGCAGAGAGGACGAGAGGAAGAAAACAATGGACAATCGCGTGGTGGCTGCCCTCGAGAGGCTGCATTTCCTCCCTGGAAGTTAGTCTGACACAGATGATAAAAAAAAAAAAAAAATAGAAGATGAGAAAACAAAATCTGTTCGGCATTATTCAGCCGGTTTGCAATTATAAAAAGGTACCACTGAATTAGTACACAGAAAAACATAAACAGAGGATGTTGCCAACGTATTATCTTTTTGTTGCTTTATCTCTGCATTGCCGGTGAAATATATACGGATACAACCGACATTAACTGTACGGCGGCGATTCGTGTGTTGGATCATTTACACTGGCGTCTGCTTATAGACACACAATTATCACAGGAGAATTACAGAACGCATGTGTGGCTGCAGTGTGTACAGATCTCTCACTGACAGGGAGCCAAAATGGCCACCAGAGGCTGAGGTTGACTGGGGCCTGTGGCTGCCAGTGGCCCCTGAGCGAGGGCCACCAGCCAGCTGTCACCAGTCGCTGCATTAGGATACAATGGAGAAAGAACAAGCCCTCCTGAGTCCTCGTGTTACTACTGCTTGCTGACTGCAACAATGGAGGCTTCTGTCAGCGAGCGACGAAGAGGTTCAGGGTGGACAGGAAGAGGAAGGAAGAAACATAAGAAAGGATGCGGAGAGGACATCGTGGATGGATTCAAGTTGGGTTTTCTTCTCATTATCTAAAAAAATGGTCCCTTCTGATAAATGGCTCTGATGCAGAAATCCTATAAATCATTGGGGGGGGGGGGGGGTTCCCAGTATAGCAACATCTTTGGTAATAAGTAGTCCTGACGGTTGCAAGTTTGACTTCCTGTTACACTTTGTTCTTAGTCTGCATTAAAAAAAAAAAACGGCGGCTGCAATGATGTTGGCATGTTGATTCAGGTACTAGTGAGACGACAAAAGACTGTCCAGGAAGTCCAGTTTAAGTACTACGTCTATAGTTTGCAGGCTAACCAGGAGGATGGATTTTACTACTCTGGAAAGTTATCACAGCAGCAATCATTTCACGAACAGCTAACATGTAAACAGTACAGACTGGCCTCCTCCAAATGGATGACGGGGCTGCGTTTTCACTCGTGGGGCTGTAGTC
This sequence comes from Gadopsis marmoratus, assembly GCA_036023855.1. Taxonomy (NCBI): domain Eukaryota; kingdom Metazoa; phylum Chordata; class Actinopteri; order Centrarchiformes; family Percichthyidae; genus Gadopsis; species Gadopsis marmoratus. The sequence continues at coordinate 38,463 of JAVQJF010036750.1, forward strand.
TAAACAGTCATGGTGGCTATCTCTGCTCACGCTCAATTGTTTCTGCCGCCAGAAATGTAAAATGCATCAGAGGAATATTCCCAGGACAGATGTAGCAGGCACTGCTTTGTTCAAACAGTGAATGCTAAAGCTGGTATGAAACTGCCTATGGTTGAAATGCTCTTTGATTTGAGATAGAAAGCAAAAAATGTACTTATGTTACCATTTCACTAAATGTACCTTGAATGCTGATCTTATCTACAATAGTCAACAGAATGACTCCCAGATATAGATGCTGGTGTTTGATGTATTAGACTGCTGAAGTATTTGTTGCAAGGCCCAGTCTTTGCCCACACAGGCTGGAAGCCATGACTGGGGGATGCTAAAGACTTTTAATAACAGGGTTAAGACACCCACGGTGATTCGACATGCAGGGAAGGATCCTACATCAATCCCGTCACTCCTCACAATGCTGCTGACCTGGTGACATCACTTCCCACAGAAGACTACGGGGAGGGGGGGGCAGTGAGGGTGTCAATCAGCCTGTCAATTAGCAGGACAGGAGGGCAATATGTCCCCTAAAACCTAACAAACACCCAGTGGTGTTTAGGCAGACACATACACACACACAAACACAAGGAGCGCAGGGGTTAAACAGTACAATCCATTACCAGGACCCACGAAGGTGCATTAGATGGGACATATGAGGGGGCAGGCAGATTTGTTTGACTAGAGAACAGAGAAGGTCTAGGAAAGCAAAAAAACCCAAAACAAAACAGGAAAGCGAAGGTTAAAAAGTGAGATAGAGGGGAGGGAGAGATAAATTAGGAGAAAGGAGATAGCTGAGGAAAAGAGGAAGCGTGAGGACTGGAAACAGGTCGGAGCTCTAGTCCGACTGCTGTGAACAGTGTAGAGTGTGTGTTCATCACCCACAACATCATTACCCCAAAGACATCTTCTATATGCTAAGTTGTTGCTCTATAACTGATCAATTCTGCCATGCTGATCAGGAATGCATTTGGATCGTGATCTGTTTTCGTCCCCCCGAGCAGTATTGCAAACTTAATTCCTGTCTATAGTTTCTCTTAATAGCAATCCTTGAATTGACTCCAGGCTGCCTTGAATCCGTGTGGAAATAATAACAACAACAGGAAAAGCCAAAGGAGCACAACAGGCACAACAGGGAAGAGCCGAGAGCAAAGTCACTTCTGTGATTTAGACAGCATGTAACCCCCACCCTCCCGCCACACGCACACCCACCCACACCCACACACACACACACACACGCACACACGCACACACAAACGTTCCTGCATGATTTCCGACAGCTTACTGCCTAGATCACAGGCCCCAATCTGAACGCACAAAGGCAGACACTTAAAAAAGACAGGAGGACACATGTTTTGGCTGACTGGCTACTGACGGTGCTTAAGGAGCAAGAATCCACACGTTTGAGCGCAAGCGTGGCCTCCTGAGGAAAGTGGATTAAGCGTTGATGAGAGCGATTAGGAGTCTCTAAAGGCGTGCACCGCGGGGAAGGAAAACACCGTGGAGCCCATAAATAATCCCTCTTTACACACTCTGCCGTCAGAGGTGTCTGTTGGACTCAGAGAACAAACACAAAAGGCTTAAGTCTGGTTAAAGCATATCCACTTTAATACATTCACACAGTTAAAGAAAGCCGTCAAGCTAACGGATGATGACAGGAGTCTTTGGATGTCTTTGTCCAACGTATCAGTTTTGTGTGCAAATCATCACCGGAAAACATCCGATCGCTTACAGTCCATAATAATCAAGCTCTCGGCTCCTTTCTCTGCAGTCATGAACTCATCCATTGACAGCGGCCTCATTGTAAGAGAATGTAATGCAGCTGCGAGACAGCTTCTTACTGATGACTTGCCGATGACTACTTATGACTTGCACATTAGTTAGTCTCTTTTCTTGACTGAGTCCCATCCTATACGTCTCACACGTATAATTATTGCTCGCTATTGCCCACACATAAAGAAAAACCTCACAGCCGACAAGTCAGAGAGTCCGTCGGGCATGTTCTCTGTGGTTCCTGGGGATTATGGGGGAAAACAGTGAGGATGTTGCTCGACGCAGCCCGAGCGGACGAGCCAAGCTAAAGGCAACGTGGGCGCAACAGCAAGGCACATCACAACGCTTCGTCAGAAAATGAAGCGGGAGACGCTAAACACCGCCGATCAGATTAGTGACGTTAATCCCTAGCTGAAAGACAACTCAAGCAATAAGTGATAGTTTCAGCGCTTATACCTTTGGATTAAATAACATATAGGCTTAAACATTTAGATATTGTAAACATGCTTGCACACGCATAAACCTTTAGCCGAAGGTACTCCCCCCTCCTCCCTCCCCCCCTCCGGATCGTCCAATAAAAGACAATTTACAGGGTTTGCGCTCTCTTAAAAGCAAAGGAGACTAACCAGCACGTTATTCCAAGGGCCAGACACACCCTCTCAGAGATGTCAGCCATATTTACAACATGGCCTATATGTATGTTTATGCTTAGAGTCGACGCAGAGTGGAAAGAAAACTCGAGGGAAGAGAAGAGAAACACAGAGGAGGGATGACAATGCAAACTAAATAAATATCCTGTCATCTTTATATCAGCCCGGTACAGTGTTTGGCTGAAGATGAACCTTTGACTGAGAAAATAAAAAAAATAAAAAGGTTCTTTTGCAAACTTTTTGCAGTTTCTCATGCTACGAACTTTACTAAGAAGAAAGTTATAAGGTGCAACCTCCCTTTTCTTGCCCTCCATCTCTGTCTAAATGAAATGTGCTGCCGTTTATGAACCAATTTATGAACTAACGACTAGCGGCAGCCTGAGATGGTTCATTCTGAACCCACACAGTTCACTTTCAGGTCATAGTAAGACTTTTTTGGCTTCATTCCACAGACGTTATATTTGTCAAAAAGGGGAAATGACAAGCCGCAAAATTCAATATCCTGTTGACACAAATAACATTGTAAGTACAGTAACCTACATGGTACAGTCCGGCCAACTGAGGTCCCAAGATGCCTCTTTACAGATAAACTAAGGAGAAGTTTGTCTGTAACTATGGGATTTAAGAAGGATCAGGATCAATCACCACATCAAGGATCAATCACCACATCAGTCTTCCTTTGACCAGTCCATTGTTGTCTTAGCTTCACATCCAAATGTCTTCTTGGTAAAATCTTTCCCTTTATTATTATTATTATTATATTACAGTATATTCTATTTATTATAATTTCGAGTACCGACTTTCTGCTTTACCACAACCAAAAATGTCCTCAAGTCATATGCGTACAATTTGGTAGGCGCCAGGACCGATAAATTCCAAAGTGATTGATAAACTGACTTCAACTGACAGGGCTTTGCCTTTATCAACACTCTCAACATCAGACTGCATTGATATAGTTAAGTTCAGCAAATTGCTAAATATCCCCTGACTCAGGCTCACAGGGTACAAGTCCAAACTGCAAACAAAAGCCTCTATTTATACCGAGAAATACTCAAGGTGCACTGTGCCTCCCTCTGTTTCTCTTACACACTCCAACACCACCACTAAGGGCGAAGAAAGAACACTTTCTGTGCATACTAGTCTGCATGTATGTGTGTGTTTCTTTCTTTGCAGGAGTGTGTGTGTGTGTGTGTGTGTGTGTTCATGGGAGGTTTAGGGGCAAAGGTCAGGGAGACCCCCACATACCCCATCTAGGACTTGTAAGCCTCAGGGAGAAACCGTGATTCTCACACACACACACATACATTCTTAAAGCGCAGACTTCACCAGACCTGACCTTGACCAGACCTGCCAACAGGATCACCAACGGACAGACATAGGGGATTCTGGGAAACAGGAAACAGGAAGTGGGCCCTGTCCAAGCTGAGTGTGAAAGCCTTGTTCATAATGGGTTGTGTATGAAACTCGCAGTGTGTGGTAAAGTGTGTAAAGACAGACCCACGCCCCTTACTAATGCCTAATAATGTAAATTGCCTTAACGGTTAAAGCCGGGTACACATCGTGACAGTCCCCACGTGTGTGCGTTCACATGAGTCTGCCTGTATGTGTGTGAAGCCGTCTGACCCCGGCAGCATTTAGCAGAGAGGCATCCAGGCTTGTGGGAGGGGGTTTGCATTGGGCTCTCTGGTTTCAAACGGTGCCGGTGCCCTGGGACCAGGCCATGTCAAAGGGCCTGTCCCAGATGAGCCATATTAGGGCCCTGATCCACAATCAATCAGCACTGCGCTAAAAAGAATCCACAACAAGACGGCAATTGAGCCCCACCGAGGGCTTAACTAAACATGTGTGAGAGTAACTGCGTGTGCAGTTCTTTGACTCTGTTTTATGTAGAACTGCTAGTGTGCATATGTGTGACTGCGAGTGGGTAAAAGCCTTCCGAGACAGAAGAGAAAAGAACGCTCCAGTCTACTCCGGACATGCAAAGGAACAGAGGACAGAGGTGAAGAATGTCTCAGTCGGCTGCCTTGGCTTTTCCTTGTGTATCAGTGCAGCTACACACAAAAAGCGGCCGTATATACACACATTTAACAATTGAAACCCATCCAAAAGTGAATGTAAAACACTGACAGAATGACCTTTATTTTACCTTTTGCCAAGAAAACGTTATCCATTAACCATGCTTGGCAGTTAAGTGGAGTACTAAGCAATTTGGGAATACTGCAAAAGCCATTTCTCTCGCTCTTGGTTAAACTATGGGTTGAGAAAACTCCACTGGTACAGAGCCGGCCGTTGGCAGGACCGAATATCGTCTCAAGGAGTTCCAGAGTGAAATGCATATTTTTTAACCGGGTTCCCAAATTGAAATAAGTTTAGCAGAACCCACTGCGTTAGTCTGATGTGGAGTGCTGAAGTGGATCAGTATGTGGGAGAAGAGTAGCGTATCCAAAAATTGAGTGGGCCTGTCATCCCCTCAGTCTGAATGGGTGCGATGCTTGTGGTGTGGAGCAAATCATCATCAATTCTGGCCAGCATCTGAGAACCACAGCGGTGTTGACACTGGCACTGAGGTGAGGAGACGCGAAACCAAAATCCAGAGTTCCTCAATGCAGCGCACACAAGTTCTCAGTCTGAGTTAAGAGCCTATTGTGACCAAAAACAGCACATAGAGTACGCTGAGGGCAGCAGGGTGGCAGAGAGCGACCGGGGAATGGTTTGTAAGTGGTGTAACCCTGCATCTCTCCCTGACCTTGAGCCGGACATTCAGGCACACCAACGCTGTGCTGCATTGGGAATTGGCTATTCTGGCTGTGTCCAAAAGTCACAAAAGTCTACAAGCAGCTCTTAGGATCACAGATTGACATGTTAATCTGTAAACAAAAGAAGTGAAAAACCAATTTGAGGTTTTATGGTGGGGGGGGGGGTTATCTGCCGGGCTCTTTGTTGGAGTCTAGTAATTTTTTTCTTTTTCTTACTTCAGTTTTTGTACGGCGCAAACAAACAAGCTGTAGCCTGTTAGTTTGTGAGCTGTTGGCGGTAGTTTGATATTTAGCGTGCATATATGTGAGAGGAGTCTTCTCATCTAGCGAATAAGAATGTTTCCATTTCAGCAAAGAGGCATCATGGGAACATGGGAGGAAAAATAGATTGCACATTCCTGTGGATTCAGGGCGGCTGTGGCTCAGGAGGTAGGGTGGGTCGTCGGCGGTTCGATCCCTCCCGTCCAAGACACTGAACTCTTGTTAGTTGCTCCCGGCGGAGGCCAGCACCTTGCCCGGCAGCTCCGTGGCCATCGCTGTGTGAATGGGTATAGAGACCTACAGTATCTATAAAAGCGCTTTGGGAACTGTTAAGGCTGAAAAGCAGTACATGATGCACTACTGCAATCACACTATGCTGTACTGATGAGACTTTTACCTCGCAGTGACTTGTACTTATGCCACACAGGCGGGAAGGCTGGTTGATCAATCAGCTCGTTGCTTTGCCCGTCGGTCTAGATCTCAAGAGGGATGATATGATGATATAGCTGAGAGCAAAATATCTCCAACAGATTCCCTAAATAATTATCTCGGTTAAGAGCTTTATTGCAGCCTAGGTAAATGCTTTGACATGCGGTTACTTCATTAATGATAATAATAATTGGATCCTTTGCTGCTCTTTGCCAGGTAAAACGCCTTGGCGGCATTCTTTCGTCCTCCAGAACACACCTAGAAGGCAGTCGCAGGCACTGATTGTGTAATTATCTGACGTCTTAATAAATCAGATGCTAATTATACAGACATTGTAAGTACAAGCCTTTCACAACAGCTGCTGGAGAAGAGAAACGAGAGGAGGAAAGAGGTTTCGGGGGGATCAATAAATCTATCATGATTACTGTACACACATATTTTAGTGCCTAATGCCTTTGAGCAAGCCGGAGCAAGCTTCCAAGATCGACTCAGAGTGACATCTTCAAGTCATTACACATTTTGGAAACTACTTCCTTAAACTAATTTGTCAATCAAGCCGTGCACCGCTGCGGGTGAGACACACAAGCTACAGTCCCGTCTACACTAAGTCAAACTGCTCCTTGATGCTTCGACTGTATAATTGGAAAGCCAGAGGGCTGATGGCAGCGAGGGCCTCACGGTCTTTGTCATGTTAGCCTTCGAGATCAGTTTAATGCAGTGTGTTGACAGCTGGCTAATTATAGATCCATCCACTGTGTGATGTTTGGTTTCTTGTCACACACACACACACACACACACACAGGTTGCAGTAAAGGTTGTAATGTATGTGTTGTAAAGTTAAAACACACCCGAGTCGTCGAGTTACACCCAAACAAGATCTCAAACAAGTTACACCTAAACACAGGTCTTACAGTATTACAGACGTAGCTACACACGTACAAATCTAATCTTTACCAAACCTGGACTTTCAGGCATGTGTGATTTGTTGGATCTATTTTTATCAGTGGTTTGAAATGACATATGAGAGCGAGTACGCAATTGTTCAAATAAGGTCTTTTCATGTTTCAATGAGAATAATGAAGACATTTATTTTTAAAGGGGGGTATGTTGACTCAAGTGACAGGAAGATTAAACATATGCAAGTAGCTGAAAGGCTGGTGCGCAGGCAAAAGAAATACGGCAGAAAAACTAGCGAAGCGAGAATGGGTTCCACGTTAAAGCTGTGCTCTTTATTCCCCAGTACAGCGCAGAGAGGCACGGTGGAGGGGAAAGAGAAAGAGAGAGAGGGGGGGAAAAAAAAAAAAAAAGCAGCTATTTTTGTAATTGCTTTTCTTGCCAGTGCTGAGAGAGAAGTGGTGGGGAAAGTTTCGAGACATTTAAACAGCCCTGACAGCCAGGGTGCAGTGGTATTAATCTTTTCAAACAGCGAGAAAACCCCTCTATTATAAACACACACAGAGACTCTGAGATCAGCGGCAGCGTTGCCTAAAGTCTGTTTATCGCTGCTGTCAAATTAAAAGACTTATAAGCAAGTCAACGTTTTTAGAAATGTCGACGCGACCGTGTTTTGGAATCACACAAGAAAATGTGGAATAATGACGTCAAGCCTGCAATGACTGATATTTTGGCCACTTGGGCGCAGCGACAGCAAGCACAACACTGACCTAACCTTTTAAGTTGATAATGCATATTAGCTCATTAGCATTGATGGAGTTGTGTTTCTGGCCACCTGATTAATGGGACTCCAATATTCACTCCTCTTGTATCTCTGCTTTTGGTCTCCACCAAGGTAGCTGCTAAATGCAAGTCGCTAGTTGCTGACTATGTCTGCTTGCTGTTTGGTGCTGGGAAGGTAGTGCAAAGTCTCAGAGCTCTTTCACTGGAAACAGCTGCCTGCTGTGGCAGAAAATGGCACCATAAAACAGTAAAGTTGTGGGCCGGAAAAAAGTAAAATGGCTGAACTGAAAGATGCTAAATCCCCGTCGAGCCCAGGGGACACACAAAGTCGTGTAAAATTCCCCTCTAGGTTTGGAACTACAAGCGACACTTTTCATGTGCAGTATCACAATACACGTTGTTAGTATGAAAGAAATAGACATGATGAAAAATTCCAAAATGGCCTTCCACATCCCGTGTGATGCTTTACCAATCCCCGACACGTGTACAATGCCTCACTGTAGAGCTATAATATAGTTATTATGAATAATACTGATTTAGGAGGAAAACTTCAATTGTCATTTTCATATCAATCTCCATAAATTATGATTTTTTTGCTAATTCAAATGGCTTTAACAGACACTAATAAAGAACTAATAAAAGATAAAGGTAATTTACCCCGATCCCAGCTGACACAAACGCAGACAAACATTCACAATCACACACCGATGGGGACACAGTTGCCATGCTGTCCTCCACCGGGGGCTTCTAGACGAGTGTCTTGCCCAGGGACACTTCGACATGTGGACAGGAGGAGCTGGGCTCGAACCATCAACCCTGGACGACCCGCACTACCCTCTCTGCCACAGCCACCGGCATGATTGTGTCACGGACAGTTTTAGCCCGCTCTGTCAGAGTCTGGGCAGTTTGCACGCAGGCCTCAGTCAGGAGTTATTAACGGCGTCTGATCCGAGCTCACAGCCAAACCTCCCGTCGTCTCCACGCAGCTAATCACACCTGAACGCCGGCGACCCGGCAGAACCCGGGAATCAAAGAACAACATGCAACCCCGGGTGTTAATGGTACCATCCTCCTCCTGCCCTGCTAACACTGTTTTCCTTTCACCCCCTTCAGTCTCCCCGCCGTCTCCGTCGCTCTCTTTTTTTTACCCCCCTCTACAAACGAAGGAAGTGTGGAAGCGTACGGAGAAAGAGAGAGCGAGACGGAGAAAGTTGGGGGTCTAATTTTGGCAGGCGAGACTTTTTCCCCCTCGCCCCGTGTTTGTTCTGGCTCTACTAAAACGTCTCCAAGGAGGAGAGGAGAGGAGAGGAAGGGAGGGGGAATATGGAGGGAGGAGAATGAAAAGGAGGAGCGTGGGCGGCGTAGACGAGATGCACTCTGATAACTGGTGATCTTTGGATCAGAAAGATTCAACTGAATCAGACTCTAGATTTCAAGAAGCTATCGGTCCCGGCCAACTAATTAGGTATAACTAATTAAATAGGGATTTGATCATGCAAATTCATGGAGAGCCCCCCCCCCCCCAAAAAAAAAAACAGCAGCAGACAGGCCACATACCTAACATATTTAATTATTAGGACTCTATACTGAAAATGACTTGGTCTCAACTATGTAAAATATTATTAACACATGCTTTGAAAGGAAAATTCCTCTATCATCATAATGGTCAGCATCCAGGCACCTAAAGAGACTTTCATCTTAACTACGGAAAACCTTTAACTTGACTTGACAGACTTCAGATCTGACTTATAAACTTAAATGACATGAGACTTCAATGGATGTGCTTTAAAAGCCCTGGAAGGAATCTAAAAATGTCGGTGTTTAAGGAAGAACCTCAAACCTTCCTCTCCCGCCTCCTCCGGTCTCCTCCTTCCTGTATTTTTCTGATCTGCTCTGCTGTAGTTTTCTGCTCTGATCGCAGGCAGCCACATTGGATACAAGCTTCCTAAATCGTAGTTGAAACCTCCGGGCTGTCAGCTCTTAGTTTGCCTGTGGCTGGCTACTCTCAAAAGGATATATATACGAACACACACACTGTAATGTCCCGCACACCACAGAGTGTATACTTAAGCCCAACGTAGAGGGCATGGAAATCAGAGCACAGACTGACACAAAGACAACACTGAGGACATGAAGTTCACGTCGTGTTCAGGTTCAACCAGGTGGGTGGCAGGAAATTTCACCCCAAATTTGTGAGTAATATTTGTGGCTGAGAAAAAGGAAGTCACTCTCTCTTAGCAGCGCTCTCTGCTGAATACAGGGATGATGGGAGAGAGTGGGAGGTGCAAAAAAAAAAAAAAAGCGGTGGAACGCGCAAATGAATATATTTCACTTCAACTGACAAGCCTCTGGACCAGATGTCTTTCCCGAAAACCTTCCGTCAAGGAAGAGAGGTTTTGACGTTTGAACAGCTGCGGCATGAGGTAAGCGGCTGCAGGTCATAGCGTGTCATCATTAGGTGACCCCGTCTTCTTGACGGCCTGCCACCCTATTTTACAGCTAATAAGTTGGCCGTGGCACTAATGATGAGCAGCATTGACAATCCCCCCACCCCCCCTGCAGCAGCTCCACCGCTGTCAAAGGAGGCCCCTGTCCATTTAAACGAAGTCTGTAACGTGGCTCGTGATCTCACGCTGGTCTTTGGTGGACTGCAACACTTTCCTTCACGAGTTGGCAGAAGAAAACAAATAAATAACAGCAGGAGAACTTAAGCCGAAGCTCGGTGAGCTTGAATCTTTTAGATGGTTAGATTAAAGCAGTCCGAGAGACGGCAAGAAGCTTCTGTGTGATTTAGAGATTTCAGCTGGAACACCAGACAAAGCATTTGCGCTGCACAGAAATTCACGAATATCATCGTATTGGCGATTTTCATGGCACCAACTCCAATTGCAGGAATATAATGACAATGGGTTAATCACCAGCTAAGCCTTTGAAGCCATTTATAAGCCTTTATAGGCTGAAAAATTACCTTAAAAATGCATCAAGATCATGAAGCAAAAAAAACTAAATTTGATCCCTTGAAAAGAGTCAAGAAGATACAAAATTTGTGTGCATGTATTTTATGAAAGCACACACAGACCAGAGTCTAGAGGTTGAAATTTCTCTTCTCAGATTGCTGCAAAGTCTTTCCTTCGCTGTGAGAAATCGGATTACAAAAGTCTCCTGGCAACGCCTGGCAATGTCATCCTGATAATCTCTTATGTCAACGTGTAATTTAGCTAAAATCAACATCCTCCCCTTTTAGTTTATTTCCAGTATTTTCACATTGCTGTTTACTGAAGCCAGCCTTTATGATTTTTCCTTTTTATTGGTATCTCCCTTGAGAAAATTGCATTGTGATTTCTTTGTGAGCCAACTGTCTCGTCTGTGAAACAAGCTGCAATTTAGTCGCGCAGGAAAAATCAAAAACATGTAAACAGAGAAATGGCAGAAACAGATGTTTGAAGACGGAGCCGCGCGCACGCGCTCAAACGTGTGCGCGCGTGCGCGGCCGTGCGCGAAGTTGTCTCGGTGTGCGAGTGAATTTAGTAAGTGTCTGATATCCACTTTGTGCCAGCAGTTGTGATTCACAGAGCGCCGCATGGAACATGGCAGTGAGCCTTGCCATAATGTCACTGGGGAAAATCATCCAGCTTTGCTCCTTTGATCCTGCGAGAACCAAACGAACTGAGAAAGTTCTTAGAGTTTTATGCCACAACACCGCGGAGACGCCAAAACAAAGCAAAGGAAGCTCGCCAGACTCGGTTTTTGGGCAGCACTGCTGTTGTCAAGAACACGACAATGTTTTAGTGGAATGTATTTATTGGCACTTTCTAAAAACATTTTGTAGCATTTGATTTTGTCACTCCCAAGACTTTTTCATTTGATGTGCGTGATCATGTTGAGAGCGCCGGACTGTGGTTGGTGTTGCTGTACATTCAGACAGCTGGCAGCTGATTGGATGACTATAAAAGGTTGTGTAACAGAACCGACAGAGAAAGACGTCTGACATTTGTCTAACTGATCATTTCAGGTGGCAATATTTTAGTGGGACTTCAGTTAATTAACTAAAGTCACCAGTAGACATAGGATATTCCTTCTTAAATAAAATAACTTCATTATGACCCTTATATCCCAGAAATTAAATGGTCAAGGTTTTGACTACTGCGGGTTTCGAATTTAGAGTTGGCTCTAAAATTAAATAAACCCAATACTACACCGATCAGTGTGTTATAGACACTATTATAGTGTGTTAAAGATGTCAAGATTTGCTTTAAAACACAAGTTCTTGGTGAACAGCCCTGCACACAGTCCATATACAAATGTGAACCATGTGAGCTGTGATGGTTGGGCAGAAATGGCAGCGAAGAACATCAGACATTTGGGATTCAAAGGCTCATATTAAATATTCATTTAGCCACACTGAGACCTGTAGCAATAAAATGGAAAATTACAGACCGGGAGGTTTTAGGGTGGCTCTGTGCAACCAGCCAGTTAATTACAATGGGACGTTTGAGACAGAAAACCAATGCTGCATTTTCTAGTCAGCAAACAGTGAATTATCAGTATAGATGGCAAATCAAAACTTTATTTGCAAGCTGTTGTTTTGACACTGTTCGCTACTCAAAAACCAAAAACATACCTGCGATCCAGGCGTTGAGCACGCGAGAGCTCTGTGCGACTCGCAAGCCTGTCTGCAGTGTCCAGTGCGACAATGACTTGAGAAAAGTGATGCTGCTGCCACCATAGTGCTCAGAAAACACTTTAGAAACACTACGTCCCCTGTCCTGCGTACCAAAAACCGAAAACAGATAGAGGAAAAGTGACTTACGTTGGTCTTCCTGGCAGAAGTGTGGGGAGTGGATCTGAAAAAGAAGACATGGGTTTGTGTTTTCTCTTTACAACAGGATAAACAATATTGCTCCCAGATTTTTCTCTGCACAAGCTGCCAGCTGCAAGAATCTGTTGAGACGAGTTCTGCTAAACGGAGCCAGATCTCTAGTAGGAAAAGATGAGTAGGAAAACACATCATTGTTTGTCACAGTCGTCATAAAGCCACCGCGTTGTGACATCTACATGCCTGTAAGTTTTAAAATGCTTGGCTGGCAGCTTAAGATGCACAGATGCTTCCGTCGCCACTCTATCTCCTCTTACCGAATTTGACGAACAGCACGCCTGTCGTCGAAACGGTGCCCTGGGTGTTGGTGGCCACGCACTGGAAGTAGCCTGTGTCAGTCGTGTCCAGGTTGCGGATGCGGAGGCGTGATCCGTAAGACATGGCTCGGTATGAGATCCGTCGTGGCTCCTGCACCACCGGGGCGTCGTTCTTCAGCCAGCGCACAGTCGGCGGCGGGTTGCCGGACACACGGCACAACAGCTCGGCTGTGTGGCCCAGAGAGGTGGTGATGTTGTTCATGGGAGCTTCGAGACGGATGAAGAAGGCCCCTGGAAGACATAGAGGCACAGGAGACATGAAAGGAAAGAATACAAGGGCAATAAAGCAAGAGGAGAGGGTTCGGAAATATGAAAAGAAAATAGCAAAGGGTGGCCAAGTGAGAGGAAAAGTCAGGAGTGAGATGATTGAGGGAGAAAAAGACAAAGGAGGAAAACTGTTACGTGCCAAGCACCAGCCGACAGCCTAGTTGAGTTTGTCTGCGACCCTGTTCCCCAGTCCTCTCTGCAGGTGTAGGCAATAATTGAGTGCCACCTGTGCAGCCCTGGTAAATGGC
>JAVQJF010036759.1:0-10356 GCA_036023855.1 Gadopsis marmoratus
TGTTCCCGCTGTGTTAGTCGCTCCATTCCTGTGTGATGCCGTCATTAAAATCGGATTTACGTACTGGCTGTCTGCTCTTGGGTTCTGTTCCTACTCCATCCACCCCCGGTCGTGACAGATACACCTACCTCCTTGAGAGTGTTCTTGACTTTGCTAGATGTTGTGAAGGGGTTTTTCTTCAATGAAAGGATACTGTGATCATCCACTTTAATTGTCTTCTGCCTTTTTTTGGCCTCCTTCACTTGCATCGACACCTCTTTGGACCGCATATTGAATTTTCCCATTAATGCCTACCAAATGCATATTCAACACTTGGACAACACTATTCAACACTCCAGATGTTTTTATCTGATTAATTTGGTATGGAATAATGAAGGAGCAGACCGCACCTGACCATGAAACTGCTTGTCAGTCAATTGTCCAATTACTTTTGAGCCTCTGAAAATGGGGGACTTTGTATAATTGGCTGCAATTTCTAAACAGTTAACGTAATAATTTTGTTAAACCCCTTGAATTAAAGCTGAAAGTCTACACTTCAATGACATCTTGAGTCCATCTTGAAATCCATTGTGGTGGTGTACAGAAGCAAACTGTCCAAACTGTCACTGTCCAAACACTTAGGCTATACTTGACTGTATAGCAATTGGTGGTTTTATTAATTTAGTTAATTTTTAATAGATGGTTGCCTAGATACTGCATGTTCATTCTATTCTTTTGATAAGGTCAAATAGTACCTTTGCAAACACCATCAGCTGTTCAGGGATATTCACCCAATTCTTCCAGAGTATTCAAAGCTTCTGTATAAAATCATTGATTGTTCCTGCATTGTCTGAAAGAATCATTTAAATTTAAAAACATATAATATTAATATAACTGTTAGCTGCAATATTACTTGTCTATATAGTAGTTAGGCAAGAACAGCAAGAAATGGAGGTCTGTAGCTGGATTTACTGTAGCTTCAAACATTTAAGAGCCTCAAAACTTTAGGACCCTGGAGAGTGACAGATAAAGAGGCAGCTGACCATTGATCACCAAATCCCTCACCAAACACACATTGGGAACTGGGAGACCTGAGCAGAGAGAGGGATGTTGATATTCAGTCTATTGTCTGTTCCACTCTCCTGAGTGGAAGGTGGCGATAATACACCAAATGGATGCCAAGCGCTGAAAATCTAGATGAAGAAGAAGACGAAGAAGAGAAGAAACACACTTTGGTCATATGTAGGTAACTTAAATTGATGTTAGCTTTATTTTTCCATGGCCTATTATTATTATTATTATTATTGTAAAGCTATTGTAAATTAAGTGGATTTCCAATAAGTCAAGGTGCTGCAATACCAACCAACTTCCAACGCATGCCATAATCAGCTGTGTAATATTCAGTCCAATTATACTGTCCAGATATTTTACCCTTTGCATGCCTCACCTGCCATGCAACACAACTGGCTGCATTACCCCTTGCTGTATAAATACAGTCCCATTGTAGGTAACTGCCCCCAGTAGACAAAAAGTGTATTACATCAAAACAATAAAAAACAAATGAATAAACTATGACAACCTGATTTAGTAACTTTCATTTTACATCCTCAGTACAAAACAAGTGAGAGAATTTTCATTTCCCACAAAATATGTTTTTATCAATGGTTTATAACTGATCTATAATACATTAGTAAATGCTTTACAGTTTATTAAATTATTTTTTTCTAGCACAAACCCAGCTATAAATTGAACTTCTCATTTTGTCAATTTAAAGTCTAAAGATGCCAGAAGGAAAATGAGACAGGTGCTTAATAAAAAACTGCACAAATCTTTAGTAATAATCACTCACAATATATTTATATTGTGATATCTTGAGGTTTGGATCATTGTTCCTCAAAAGGTTTGCAGGTGTGGATGCAAGGAATTATGCCAAGCCGTAGTTTCCACTCAAATACTGTATATTTCACTTCTACAACACAATTTACTCACAATATCTTCAACTTCAGTAGAGGACACATTACACAGGTCTTTCCCTGAATAAGTGACTCTTCGGTTTGTTTCTCAATTTCCATCTACTCATGTTCTCTCAGGTTTCTCCCTGGTTTCCTTCTTAACCTCTCTTCACTCCTCAGCTCATTGCAGCTGGGCAGCACCTGGGTCTCCGGCTGCCCTTCTGCTCATGAGTTTTGTAGTTCTTTCTTCACGGCCAAGATGTCCTTTAGTCCCTGGCATAACCATTGAGCCAGAACATAGCTCCCCTCTATGACCCAGCCTCTCATGACTTCACAATATTTAGAACAGTTCAAGGTTGTAAAAAACATTGCTTCACTATTTATACACAAATACAGCAAAAATAGTCTAAGAAGGAAACTATTTACATGTAATGATTTCATGCCAACTAATTTTTTCTGTAATGGAAATCACTAAGAATATTAATTCAGTTTTGAAAATGCCTTTTTTTTAAAAAAGACACAAACCAGACGTGGATGAGATACTGTTTTGGAACCCCACATCAGCACTTCCAGCTGGTTTTCTCAGCTTGTCTCGACATGATACATATATTAAGTTATGGTACTATAAATGAAACATGCACAGTGATTCACCAATGAGGACAGACTCCAGTGACATTACTTACAACTTATTAACCCTTTATTAAAGGGTACCTTAATAGAAAGTGTTACCATATGTAAGAAATTATGTATTTTAAACTGATTTTGTAAGTTTGAATAAAAAAAACAAAAAGAAAAAGAATCTTCAGCTGTCAGACAAATGTATTACAGTTTATGGTGCAGTATTTGTCTCTGAAGAGTAGTGAAGTAGAAGTGTAACATATCAGAAAATGGAAACACTCAAGCAAAGTACATTTTGTCACTGATACTCTCATAGCTCTACAGGTCAGTGCTTTCCCAGTTATTGATCTTTTGTCTCTGTATCTGTTATGTTGTCTGTAGTAGTGGACCCAAGCTCAGACAGAGTCACAGGCATGCAAAATTAAAAGGGTTTATTAAGACAGGCACAGGGAAGGTAATGGACAGAGCAGGGAGGGACGTAAAACAGTTCGAAGAGCAGAGATGCTGACGGGACTGGGTGACGTGGCTGACTGCTTGTCCTGGTGGAGGGAGAGGGAGGAAAGACATAACAGATTAATAAATGCATGGAGGTAGGAACAATCCAGGGAACAATCCAGGGAACACTGGAGACAAGAGAGTGGTATAAATCACACTGGAGCAAAAACACACAAGCAAGTGGAATCTCTAGAGCTTGGCCTAGAGCGCGAACTACCCCTGTTGCTGAAGCAACGATCTGACGACGAGTGACTGAAGAGCCAGGGTAGATACACTGCAGGCTGATGAAGTTGATGGAAGGCAGGTGTGTGTAATTAGACCACAGCCAGGTGCATCAAGAAAAGCCCAGCCAGGAGACACATGAGAGAAAGGACACACAAAAGGGAAAACAACCAAAACCATAACAGTATCACCATGTGGCTTAGAAATCTAAGCATGTCAATGAAATGTGTTAAATTCGGCAGGCACACTCTCATTCATCCCAAGCAGCTGGAGCAGCCTGATGTTTTTTAATAAACTATTGACTATTGGCAGCTATATTTTAGTTGTGCTCAAAACATTATTCCTCTCTTTCTCTTACACACACACACGCACACACACTGAGGCACCAGAGGACATCACATATTGTCTTTGACTTTGCTATTTCTTGCCGGCAGTTGTGGTAGGGAGGGAGGGGTGACAGGTTCTCTGGCCAGCCGAGCTTTGCCAGCCGTAATTGGAGTTCAGGAGGTAGTGGAAGCTGCTGGGTGGGTATAATTGGACGGCAGCCAGGAACTTGTGTGGATGGTTGTCTGAGCCTTTCTCCCCTTTTTACCGGCCATCTCAATTACTCCACTGGTATATGGCTCCTCATCTCCTGACCACTGACACAGCAACCTCAATTTCTCGCCGAAACGTGTGTGAGTGTGTGTATGAACTGCGTCTGTGTGTGTGGGTGGTAGTTATGGGGAGAGGGTTTAATGAGCCACAGTCATCATCGGGACCATGGCGAATCGGGAGAGCGGCTAGTTTGCCTGAATCACACGCAAGTAGATGGACGTGTTCAGCTGTCCATGCAGAATAATCCCAGATTTATGAGAGTAACACTCCCAGAAGACGGACAGAGACGCAGACGCAGTGCATCTTCAGTGCTCACAGAGTGAATGACAGTGACATCAGGCAGATGGATGTACAAACACATGCTCGCACACACACACACACACACACACACAGAATGACTGTAATTTGCTGGGCATTTTAGGTTTACTCTTCATTCTGGAGACCCTCATATTGTGCTGAGCGTCCCTTCGACTCCACTCACAAGAACCATCTCCACCCCCTCCACTGAACATAATTAAAGCTATTTTCAAATACAATGGCCAGTACTGACAGTGGGTGAATGAAGAGTATTGTGCAGCTCCAACTGTCAACTATAACAAATGACTAAGCAGTTCACTTGTGGTGGCTCCATATTTTGGTTGTGGAAAGCATTCTAGTTTTTGACATGAAGATGCTCAAACTTTTTAAAAAACTGTAGTTACTGTGAATTATTATTTTCTTTCTGCTCAAATGATGTGAGTTATATATGTGTCGTAGGGACAAAAACAACTCGTGGTGGCCATTTTACTTTCTGCCATAACCAGATGATGTATTTTGCATCATATCTCTTGAACCAAACATGATAACACAGAACAGGTTAGGGCTACCCTACTATGTCATAATAGTCGAGCATTACAATTATACCATATACAACATCATAAACTGTTCATTTGAATAGGTAATGGTGAATTCAGTGACGTGAGAAAGAAATTAATTATTATTTATTTATTAGATTAACAATAGATGTTTCTTAATGTGAAATAGCTTCAGTGTGTTATGCAAATTTTTCTGTAGTTGAGCTTTCTACTTTCACCACAAGTTTAGTGTTGCTGTAGCTTAACTACATCCAATGAAGAGTAGCCTGTACACAGCTTCACCAGCTACAGTTTCAAAATCGCTAACTCAACACTCCCTCGACACACAAACAGTGAATTTTAACTTTCTCAGTCATGTTTTTTTTGGGTACATATTACAGTTCGGATCTATGTCAGGTGGATCTGATACTCATACTTCTGAACTACAATATGCCCAGCCTGGTCATGATCATTTTCACCTCAAAGATTGATGTTAAGGTAGTCCGTGCAGCAGCTTATTGTGAACCATGTTTACATTTGTAGGTACAGCAACCTCTAGCGGCTGTAGTAATTATTACAGGAGCAAAGGAGGGAGTCAGGTGAGGTAGTATAAAGATCGACAAAGTCCCTGTAAGGAGGAGGTCAGGGTGGATGGATGGGTCAACCACACACTAGACTTTCACCCGTGAAATCAAAAGTCAACTTAGATTTATTTTAACTTATGTATGCAAGTTAATTTATGTACGTAAGTTACGTTAGTAAGTCACATGATGTAACAATACTTATGTAATTAACATACTTATTTTAACACAAACCATGATTCCTTCCTAAACCTAACCAAGTAGTTTTGGTGCCTAAACTGAAACAAACTGCAACCGCTTCACAAGCATGTGTTTCTTGTTACCATGACGACGAAGGACTGGTACACCTATATATGTCGTTATGAGAGTCATTGGGTCCCCTTGGCCCGCCTCACACTTTCTGCAGGTAACCTACTGTTTAGCAATGCATAGCAAGTGCTTTGAGATATGTAAGCCTGCTATATCCATGCAAGTGAGGAATGAATGGGCTTTCTGGGAGTAAGAACTCATGACAGCTAATTAGTGAGCCAGATGACAACTATGTGTCCGAGTGAAAAAAAGAAAAGAGAAAAAGGGATCTTCTTTTAAAGGTTTAGGCACCACAAACTGACATGTTTGAGCTTTGTGGTAAAAAAAGAAAATGGGTGAAAAATAAAAAAGGAGATTTAGATTTGATTCAAATCATATCATTGGGGAAAAAAGAACATCCCCTCAATTTATGGACCCAAATGACAGAGAACTAAAAGGGCTTTGCTTATTTAGGAGCTCATTTGACGCACTGAGAATCTCTTAATTTAAGGTCTTAAATTGGTACTCAATCAGCACTTTTGAGAGAGCAGAAGGGGTTATTCATCTTCTCCACTAAAGCCTTTATCCCCTTCCCTTCACACACAAGTGTCAGAGCTAAATGCTCTGCTCTTTTTGCAGTTACCTTCACTTCTATTAGGCGGTCAGAGAGTGTGCAAACACTGGTCTGATGGGAGCCATAATCAATCCCTGAAGCACAGAGGTTGTGGTTGGAGTAAAAAAAAAAAGTCCCGTCTCTCACTATACCGTCTATTTATCTCCCAGGGACACGATATCCCTGTGGACCTTTGGGGGGGGGGGGGAAAGATTTCTCATGGGAAAAAAGTGGATAGTCACAGTAGATTCCTTAATTGGGAGGTGTTTGGAATTGTCTGGGGTCAGAATAGTTAACCCCACTGGAAATACAGCAGTAGGGTTAACCTGGCCTTGTATGTTGCTGTCACTCCCTGCTGATGAAAAAATATGGGGGGCTATTAAGCAGAGACAGACCATCTGGATCCGTTACGGGCAGCCTTGAGGGGTTGAGAGGTCTTTGGGGTGGTAGGTGGGGGGTGTTGCTGTTCTGCTTCAGTCACCTTCTTTCTTCTTCTTCTTTGCCCTCTTCTTGCTCAGGTCAAAGAAGCAAATAGGCTCAACGTTTGACTCTTAATTCCACACAGACAAACAAGGGTTTAAAAACACATGTACACACACATAATAGTAATCAATGCAATCATATGGTGTTCATTTGTACAACATGGTACCGACATCTTCTTTTCCTGAAAAGCTATCTTTATACAGAAAACATGTAATATATAATATGTGATAAATGTAGTTTTAGTTCTTAGCTCCGGTGGTACTGCCACCGTTCTTTAATCTCAGGGTTGGTGGTTCGACCCCCGCTCCTGGTGCCAATTATTTGTTGTTACGCAATGATGTCCCCGCAACCAAACGGGAACCATTCACAATGACGGCTAGTGGAGAGGAGAGGACCTTCAGCAGACGTCCTGGGGACGTTTATTTGGGACAGAGGAATGATGTTGTTGGTGCTGTCAGATGGAAGTTGAACTCTGACACCTCCTTCCCAATCACCTTGGTACAGTATGTCATACAAGTTGTGAAAGACTGCAAGCCATGGTTGGTTAGAGTCCAGCATATTGTCATGGCAACTGATTGATGATTCCGTGGTCTCCAAATGTGACACAGTCGATCATTACAAAGGCACAAATCTTGTGTAGCCTGGTCCTGGCCTAACAGCAAACACGTATTCCCATGTACCAAAGCAATTTTCCTTCAATCCAGCATATTTCATAATAAACTCCTAATGATGTATACAGCTGTCCAGGGGTGATCTTCAATCTTTGCCATTTGTGGGTACCAAGTGTATGTACTATCTCCTATTTGTATCCAAATGGGCACACACCTGACGGACAGTCTGTATACCAACATGATTTCTAAAAAGAACAAAACTTCAAGTATTTCTCTGTATTCTCAGTGTCAACTCTTAAACAAGCAACTGCATTTTGGATGTTCAGCAAAACACAGCACACACACACACACACTACACAAAATGGAACGGATGCTACGCCACAGAAAATGCACACTACAGTGCACAGAATTGCCACGAGTGTGTGTGCATTTTCACCAACAACACAGTGATAACCTGCCTGGCTCACAGCGACACAGTTTAGTGATAAATCAGCTACAGATCCAGATTTCAACTCCTCATCCTCTTCACCCTCCAGCCTGTTACACTAAGAAACAGCCGGCCAGATGTGTTGATCAATATTAGCAGTAACACAGTGGTTCATATTTAACATGCACATCACATCTGTGTTAAACAGACTGTGTTTTACCTGTCTAGTAGACCTGTGAGTGATCAACTGTGCATGGCACACTGGTATACAATCTAGCGAGGTGTGCACATAGCTGTGGTGTTCGTTGTTGGTGGTTGAAATGTAAACCAATTTGAAGCAGGAGGTGTTCAGTGAACATCCAGTGTATTTTAGTGTTGCTGAATATTGAGGGAAGAGCATTTGGTTTCTTTTAGCTTTTGGAGATATAAGATGACTGGTTACAAATATTGGGCTCACTTGCAGCTGTCTCAACACTTTAGTGGTTCAACTTAAAAAATTCCCCTCTGCCATTTAAAAATGTGAGTTAACTGAACTAACTGAATAATTAAAAGTAAATTAATAATTAGTTCAAAGTTGTCTTATGAGTTGCAAAAAATGTAAAACTAACTAAGTTCACTGAACTTGAGAAAACAAGTTAAATAGACCATTAAGTTGAGTCTGTTCAGTCAGACTGACACATCGTGATTGGCACATGATTTGCTTTCCATTTCCATTTCCTCAGGTTGAAAAGTAAGCTATTCATTTGACATGAAAAGCTACACCTGTTGCAACCACGTATTACCAGCCAGTACAAAGACAAGCAAGGCTTCTCACATTGACTTTGTTAAATTATATACAGTATGTACTGGGGGACTCAGTTTGATACTAACCGTCATCGTGGTTATTACTATGAAAATACAAGACACAAGATACAAGATTTCTTTGTCATTTCCCAAGTATTTACATACCCAGAGAAGAGAGAAAAAAGTTTCTTTACCAGTGCTTTTACACTAAAATATTTAAAAACAGACATTCCAATAAATAAAAAGATTAAAATAAACAGATAAGAGAATTTTAAATCAGGTAAGAAAATTTAATTGTGGGAGGGAGCAGAAGATGTCGATTATTTAACAGTCTTACAGCTTGTGGAAAGAAGCTGTTGAGTATCCTACTGGACCTGTAGCAGATGCTCATGTATCTCTTCCCTGAAAATCATGACATATCTTAATATGTAATTAACACACAGCACGTTCCTGACTTTCAAACAATGCATAGGCTGATAAACGTATCCTAGATATCTAACTTAATGAGTTGAATGAACACTCAACATTACATTCATTCAACTCATAATTCTATGTCAAAAGACAGAAGAACTCATGTCTTTAGGTTCTGAAATTGTTGGACAATAAAAAGCTGAAGCTTAAGTTAAATTAACTTAAAATTAATGAAACCTACATCCATCAGCCATAATATTAAGACAGCATAACATTATGCAGTCTGCAGTTCCGCAGCCCCTTATGCAAGAAACTGTGATGCTCTGTGTGTTCTGACACCTTTCTATCAGAATCAGCATTCACATTTTCAGCAGTTTGAGCTACAATTCAATACTATTTTCAATTCAATTTTATTTATGTAGCGCTATATCATAACAGAGTTATCTCATAGCACAGTAGCTCTTCTGTTGGGTCGGACCCCATGGGCTGGCCTTCGTTCCCCAAGCGCATCAATGAGCCTTGGCCGCCCAAGACCCTGTTGCCGGTTCACCAGTTCCTTCCTTGGACCACTTTTGGTAGGTACTGACTACTGCAGACCAAGAACACCAGACAAGAACTGCAGTGTTGGAGATGCTCTGACCTAGTCGTCTAGCCATCACAGATTGCCCTTGTCAAAGTTGTTCACATCCTTCCACTTGCCTATTTTTCCTGCTTCAACACATCAACTTGGAGGACAAAATGTTCACTTGCTGCCTAATATATCCCCCCAACTAACAGGTGCCATGGTAACCACATAATCAGTGGTCATACTGTTATGGCTGATTGGTGTATATAAGCCTATTTATGTCAAGTTAATGAGAGAAGATCTATTTTTCAATTGAGAGCAGGATGAAAGAGAACACACAGTAAAACAGTAGCAATTCCACATACAGACGATGCAAAGCAATGGCAGCTACAATGTTACTGAAGCTAAAATAATCAATTAATAGTTTTAGTAGCACAACAACAGCTACACTAATAACAACAGTAGCAGCAGCAGGACCGCCTGCATGCAGACAGATACAGAGAGAGAGCCACAGACAGACAGACACAGAGAGAGCGAGTGCACAGACCACAGACAGAGGCAGAGGCAGACAGAGAGAAACAGAGACAGAGATAGTGAGAGAGAGGGAGAGTCTGTGAGAGAGTCAGGGTGTGTGAAAGAGAGAGCGCTCACTGCATCATGGGATGTCTCCCGGCAGTCTAGGCCTATAGCAGCATAACTAAGGAGGGGCTCGGGGTTCGCCCAGGCCACCCCTCGTCTAAGGGGTGGCTCAGGGCTCATCTGAGTCAGCCCTAAGCTTTATCAAAGAGGAAAGTCTTAAGTCTACTCTTAAATGTGAGGAGGGTGTCTGTCTCCCGTACACAGACTGGAAGCTGGTTCCACAGGAGAGGAGCTTGATAGCTGAAGGCTCTGGCTCCCA
>JAVQJF010036765.1:0-27959 GCA_036023855.1 Gadopsis marmoratus
TGGGGGTGTGTGTGTGTGTGTGTGTGTGTGTGTGTGTGTGTGTGTGTGTGTGTGTGTGTGTGTGTGTGTGTGTGTGTGTGTGTGTGTGTGTGTGTGTGTGTGTGTGTGTGTGTGTGGAGGTGGTTAAATGGTTGAAAGGAAACTGTCCATCAACGTGAAATCTGAAAACAATTTGACTGCATTAAGGCATTTAAAGCGTCTCCACTGATTTCCCTATTGGCCTCTCGTCAGAACCACACGCACCCGCTCCTGTGTGCGGCGGGGAGAAGCGCACAGAAAGCCTTTCACAATTATGCATTCACTTGTCTGTTTGCTTCTTCATTTATACATTTGTTTATTAATTTATTCATTTGCTACTGACTTCGTTTTGATCCAGCTGCCATCAGCTGCCAGATGAAGTGCGACTTTTGTTTACGTATGTAACTGTGTGTGTGTGCACGCGTGCGCATGTTATGTATTTAAGTTCCTGGAATGCAATGAGGACGTCTTGAGTGTTAACAGGTCTCTTCATACCCATGATCTTTCCCCTCTCTAATTTACTTAGCCGTCGATTGTCCAATAACACATAATAGCATGATTGATAACCAGCTCATTTCCCTGAAATGCAAAAGCTGCAGCAAACATGCAGCAGACATTTTTATATGGTTATAAAATGTGTAAGGGGTGAGCTGCATGCTTCTGGCATGACTCAGCCCACTCTCTGCCTATTTGCAGGGTGTAAATTGTGTATGAACACTTTCTCAAATTTTTTCCCCCGTTGTATATGAATATATTCCTCTGTGTACGGTCAGTGTTTATGCATCTCCACCCATGTTTAGCATAAGCTCATGACTCAACCGTTCCACCGCTACCACCATGGCAGTTTGTCGGCTTCTGCGCTCCACAAACAAGGTCTTTTCTCCAAAACTCTCCAAACCCTTACCCTTGGCTCGCTGTTACAGTTCCCATAAAGAAGCCAGCCGATGCCTTCTTTAATTGTAGCATGTAATCTGACTTAAACACAAGGCTGATAATAGTGCTGTCTATGTGGAGGTTAGGATTAGAAAGGTCCATGATTTCTTCCAGCTCTCTTATTATCCCCTCAGCCCCAGCCGCAAGGAACCGAAGGGCCGACATGCTTGTTTCAAGCAGTGCCAGTTACCCTGTGACTCATCTAGGTTGAGAAACGTTTGAGGAGAATGGAGCCCCTGTTTTTGTGTGTCGGCGTGCTGCTTGTGGCTCTCTGACAGATTGCCGTGAGACGTGAAGGCGAATCTCCCACCATGCTGTGCGGATATGGAAAATACACACGCCTTCACCTGAGGTTATGCAGCTCGACCATACTCCCAGGAAGCTGCTGTGACTGTTCAATTTAGGCTGCATATTTGAGGTCAATGGATGTAAAAAGAAAGTTACAGTGTGAGCCATTCTTAAAGGTGGAGATGACATTTTTACTGTCATTGCAGTGCTCAGAGTTTCCCAAACACATTAATATTGAGCTCTCTTCGTCAAACTTAGAAAAACACACGATGTGAGTAATCATCCTCCTATGATTTGATGTATTACAGGAAAAACGCTAGACTGTTTCTCTTACACATTACTTTGGCATTGCTCTCTATATTGGGAGGGTGCTTTAGCGCTAAAAACTGTATAATTGTGAATATGGCTTGTATGTAAAGCTTCTTTTTACTTGTTATTACAAATATGAGAAAGTACAATAGTACAAAACAGGAAAAAATCCCAGTGCTGGTGCATAATCAGCAGCTCATTTGCACCCCCCCCCCTTTCTCTTACTTTCTATTTTCAGAAGTCTTTTCTGAGCTATCAACGTTGCATGAGGACCTCATGCTAACATCAGTGTCCTCTTTCAGCAAAAAGCATAACCTGGATGTATTCGGACATAAAATCAATGTAAAAGTATTAGCTTTACTTCTATATAGACAATGAAAGGCCACAAATTTGATGAATCAGCTAAATGGCTACATTGTAAATATGGCATGCTCTCATTTGTTTGCTATGGGCCTTAAGATTAGTGTGCCACATGCTTAAACACTGAGCAGTGTGCATCAGGGAATAGTCCGCTCAGACGCTCCTGATCAATAGACATGTTTCATGCTAATCATCTACAACACCCCCCCCACACACACACACTATATTGATTCTCAGTCGCCAGAATCAGAATTGCACCAGCTGTAGGCAGGATTGCATGCGTGCACAAACACGCACCTGCAACACACTGATTTGGCTTGTTTGATGACGGCAGGAGGAGACTTTGTATTTATTGATCCTCCAGGCTCTGAAGGACAAGGTTGTTGGGTCATCTGTCACCGAGCTGGAGGAGACAGTGACACACACACACACACACACACACACACACTTCAAACAGAACTGATGGAGTGGCCAGACCCAGTCGGTTAATGAGGGTCACGAGGGAGTGTAGGTTGTGGTTAGGGCAGAGCTAACGATGTTGGCTGCATTTGATCTTGTTGGAAGAGATACTGTATCATGGAGGTTACAGGAGATAAGGCGGCGTGTGCTGTCAACAGGTTACAAGGGATTTCCTCACCTTTTACCCAGTTATCAGACATGATCATCTGGCGTAAACTCAACAACTGATTAGTGGACATCGCCCATATCTGGATTTGTAAAGCCGTTTAATCAGCGTTTGATAAGTGGCGATCAGTTACACGACGTGTGAATGTTTGTGTATAGAAATAGAAACCGCATGGGAGGATGTATTTACATCCGCAGTATGTCTCCATATTGCTGTTATATCAGCTGGAGGCCTGGGAGCTGAAATGAGAGTGCCTCACTTGAGTCTGCTGCTGAATGTGAAGTATGCCGCTGACACAGCCTGAGAAGTATTCCTGCTATGCTTCATTCTGTTTCCATGCGGCTACATTCTCACTTTGACATTTGGCTGTGATAAGAGGAAAGCCTTGAATCCCATGCACATCCGCAGTGGATTCTGACCGCTGCAGAACACTGAATCCTAACTCCACTCCCACACTCTGCCTCACACACTACTGCGCAGTCCTCGGACAATGCTCGGATTCAGGGTGTATGCATGAGCCCTATTCACACTTCCTATTGATAGCATCTGCAATGCTAATGACTGAGTGACTGACTGTGTTTCTCTCTGGCAGGGAGGTTGCTGGTTTCTCTTTGCATCTCTGTCCTTCCACTTTTTTTTTTGCCTTTCTACCATTTTCATTTGCTCTCTCCCTCTTTCCTCAGCTCTGCAGTTGTGTAGGCGGCACATCTTAAGCCGCATCAAAGCTCCAGACGTCAAAAGAAGCCGTATGGCTCAGCTGTGCGCAGGCTGTGGCACAATCTTGGTGTAAATGTCATTTGAAAAACATGTCTTTGTGGTTGCTCCATCAGATGTGCATTGCGCAGGGGAAAGCAGTTCAGTTCCCACTGATGGCACTGGTGTGGGACAGCACAACTTGATTTCCCGTCAGGTTCAGATTTCCATTCAGTATTAAACACCTCCTTGTAAAGTCATAAGTCTACTCCCACTGCAGCTCCATTGATTTATTCCACCTGAGAAATGTTCTTAATCTTAAACACATCCTCCCCTTCAAACACTCCCCTCTCTCTTTCTGTATATTTCTGTCTCCACCTCTTTCAGATTCACTCACACACACACCTACACACGCACACACACACACACACACACACACACAGCCTGAGCACACTGGGAGCTTTCTTAAGACTTTGTTGTATAAGTGTCAGTTTTGACTTTCCTCTCTCAACCAACTGCTGGGCTAGACAGTGAGGAGGACTGCTGGCGGCACAGGGCCGTGCCGGAGGTGACTTCCTGTTCAACAGCTGGGCCCTTGTTCGGCCCGGCCCGGGCTACACTGCGATAATCTCCCATGAGTCTTTCCACATGGGCAGAGAAGCCGTCGTGTCGCACCACTGTTTTTCCTGCCTTCCAACAAAGAAGAAAAGGTGATTGTGTCAAGACCTCTCAGCCCCTGCTTGGAGTCCAAATGTGTTTGGGTAAGCATGCATGTGCGTGAGCGAGCGAGGGAGCTGTGAATCATTTGGCTACCCAGATGAATGCATGAATCAGCCTTTTCAGTAAGTATGTGAAGCAGTGGCTGGCTGAGGTGTACAGATTGGGAGCGTTCAGCTGTCACCAGCTGACCTCACCACAGACAGACTTTGTGCTCAGAAGTAAAGGAAACAGGGCTTCTCTGTCCCACCCCCCTCTGGAGAACACTTACACCTCAGTTGGTTATCCTTAGATAATCTGGACTGAGTTGTGTGTCCATGTTGGAGGGGGCAACATCCATCTTTTTTAAAAATCTTTTATCTCCCCTCCCCGTAATGACCTTTGGCTCATCGCGAGCCCAGAGGTGCCCCTGGGCACAGGAACTGGCCTGCACAGTGGTCACCCGCCTGGGTTTGTGTGCGCACTGATAGGACTTTAATGGCTTATTAGGGAATGTAATGGTGGATAAAATAGTGGGAGTCCCAGACTCCACTGCCTGCTGGGAAGGTGACTAGACCAACCTGTTATTAGAGGGCTCATAGAGGAAGAGAGAACAAGGCAGATCCAGACTTTTCATGATAATTAAAAGTTAGCAGCTGGGTTTGTTTTCAGCTAAAACATGCTTCAGATTTATCCCAGACTTCTGTTCGAAAGCTGTTCTTTGATCAATTGTAGTTTTTGAAGCGTTGTACTTTTATTTATTGGCCATATTTTTAATCTGACTGAGACTACCAGGTTTAATAAATGCAATCCTTTGTCCTCTGACGAGGACACACATGCAACCAAAAGTAGTGATGCCGTTGGGCTCACACAGTGCTACTCTGAACTACAGTTCCAACTGAACGGCAGATGACACACGTGCAGCTATGATTTGACGAGACAGCTGCACACAGGATGTACAGAGGGCTTTGATTGGCCTTGGCAGCTGCCCATGCCAAACGTAGTGTTAGTGCTTGCTGTGTGTGTGTGCGAGTGCATCATCAGTGAGGTCACCGCTTTACCATACTGCACTAATGCTTTTGAGCTGATGTTTATCCCGCTAATCAGGTTAAGGTTTTGACCGCTGTGGCAATCATTGAAAGGAGGGTTGTTCAAAAAAGCTGCATTGTGTGTTTGTCGCTTGTTTCAAACATTGAGTTGTTTTGTGCTCAGTGAGTTTTAACCTGCATAAGTGCATTGAGATTACTTATGTTGATGCAATTTCAGTCGAACAGGAATAACGTGAATAATGTTCAAATGCAGTTATAACAACCACTGGCTCCCATTCAGAAATGTTTATTTTCTGTCAAAACCCATGAGATTTGTCAGAAAATGGACTCCAGCCAACGGCGCCAAGCTTTTGTCACTCCAGGTTTTTAGACAGCAAAATTGTGTGGCCAAATTCATTCATTCCAATGGAATCGCTATAATTAGAAGATCTGCTCCAGGAGGCGAAATGTATGCAGAACATTTGCACGGATTGACCAATAGCAAGCTGTCTTGACAGCGCTGACGTTTGAGGGGATGGGGAGCCGGAGAGTCCAAAAGTACCATTCTCTTTAATTTAACCTCCTCTACTGGGTGTGAAAACTGTTCCACAACAGATCAGTGCTTTGCAGACATTTGAGACAGGAGTTGGTGCTAAGAATGTTTTGAATGAACATATTGTTTTGTTAGCAACTGAGCTAAGGTAATGATGAGTTTGCTAAATGACCGTTATCAAGTTCTTTAACTTGGAAGAGCTTTGCTTTCCCTCAAGAATGTTTTATTGAACAAAATGGTGAACAAAATGCCAGGGGGGACGCAAACAAAACACCGGAGAAATTCGAGAGAAGCCATCGAAGCCATGACTGCGGCTTTACAGAATGAAGCGGTGTGGTGAAATAGCCACGGACCAGTTGTCGAGAACAGCACGCTCATAGCAGATCCATCAAAACACACAGGGAATGAGGGAACTCTGAACAGAAGGGACCTCAAGAATGCCACACATGCACACACACACACGGAGTTGTTCATGGAGTGCGTTTAGAAGACAAGTTCTACAAAAAACGGCAGCACCAAAAAGCCAATAGCACCCATGTTCCCTCCGTGGTTTGGTCTGAGCTCTACCGACAGCTGGAGTGATTACATAATCGTGCTCTTACCGAGGACCGTGCCACCACTGCGGCGGGAGGGGCGCCGCCGTAGGGTCCTGCCGCAGATGGCGGTCCTGCCTGCCCGCACCTGTGAATCATTTCGACTCAAATTGTTTATTTGGCTTTTCTTAAGTGCTACCAGTGTTTCCTCTGAGCATTTGTATCCCCTCTGAAAAACAAAAAAATAAACAAAATCACCCCCTCCCAAAACAGCATGTCCCTCTGGGCAATATACCGCTTTAGCATGACCACCAACAAAATAGCGCCAAATTAACCAAAAGGATCCCCCCCCCATCCCCCCATCCCCTCGCTTTCCTCAGGCTGTCCACTTCTCCAGAAATGCACTTAACACAAATAAAGTAATAATTCAAACAAGCTCTTTAGAAGGAAACAGAGCTGTTTGTTGGTGTTTGTTGTTTTACATCCTTTTGAAGGGAAACCTCTCTTCCTGCAGTTCTAAGTGTGTGTGTGTTGTTGTTGCCAACGCAAGAGGAGGCTGCTGCCTGTTAACTTAAACATTCCCCGCACCATATAACGGCAGCGTGCAGTGGGTGACTCAAGCTTGTGGTCAAAATTTATGGCTGCAAGCTCTGGCTTTAAGTTGGTAGGATGATGCGCACACACACACACACACACACACACGCACGCGCACAGCCTTGGATGATGTTGTTCGTGGTGATACATTTTCCGGGCTAGTCCCTCTCAGACAGTTTGAGAGCAGAAATCCAACTCAAATGGTTTAAAAAGAAAGTGGAGCGCTCATATCTGATAAATCGATCTCATTAGCAAACAGTGCACCGTTAACCAGGAAGCACCAGCTTGGCGGAGCGTGCAGGTGCTAACGAGGTCCACTCAATTTGTTAATGAGATAACAAGCAGGCTAATGAGGCCCTGAAAGAAGGTCATGATGTAATGGAATACCCAGCTCACACCAGTACAGTAATATGAGAGATGTACTCTTCTGGGGAATTAAAGATCTTAAAATGAATATGCAATAAAGTGGTCTATTATAACTCCTCCCTGGTGGGCAGGAGTCTTATTAGGAGCTTTGATGATAATAGTTGGGAAGAGCACATAATAAACTAAGCATGAAATTAAATAAAATGAGGAAAGAAGGGGAGATGTTTGAGAATGATTAGCTCATCCAGAAAGGAGTGCTACGGCAGGTAGCCGGGATAGGACCCAAGTGTAGACAACACAGGCAGACTGGAGAAGTTCAAGGATTTATTTGTTAGCTTACATGCAGGTGCTGGCAGGCTGGCAACAGGTAGGCCAAGAGACAGACGCACAGGGACCATACAAGCAAGTATACAAGCACTTATGAACCAACACAGAACAAAAGCAGGGCACCATTATAAGTAGGGAATTGGGCAGGTGAGTAATGGGGAGCAGGTGGGGATAATAAAGGACTGGGAGAGACGCGAGGGCATGAATATAAATGACAAGACAGGTTAGAATTTCAACTTACAGCAGGAAACACAGAGAAGGACTAAGGGGATGTAACAAAGAGAGCTGGTAATTAGGACAGCAGCAAAGAGAGGGAAACACATTTTGGATGAGTGTGCATCTTAATTGGCTAAGTTGAATCATTACTTTTATGACGCTTCTCAAAATCCCTTTTGCAGCGTTAAATAAAGTTGCTGTCGGGGGCGAACTTTGTGTGTAATGATGTACGGCCCTCGATTTTTGGGAGCCCCATGCCTTTCTGTATAATGGTCAAAAAGCCCACCACTGCCTCCATTACTTCTCCTTGGTTATTGCAACAAATGTATTAACTGGCCACAGAAAGTGAACTTAATTAAGCCACATACATTGGTCATTGTATGTTGTTGTCGTTACTGTACATTTCGTGGTATATGCGTGGGCATGCTTTTCCATGAACATAAAAGTGCACATGCTCTGTGTACATTTTTCTGGGATTACGTGTGCAAGCCATGAAAAGGAGATGGTGGAGAACTACCATCTCTTTTCTGTGATTCAGTGGAAAATTACACAATGACTGTCGTGCTGGCTTAGAAAACATAGAGGCTGTAACCAAAGCTCTGTCTGTTTCAGTCATAATCCCTTGTGCCTTTCCTTGCACTGCTTCCCCATCAAAGGAGCGCTGATTACTGGGAACTCCGCTGGGAGCAGGGCTGGGAGATGGGAAGCGGGCATGGAAAAGGAGGAGCAGACACGCCTCTAAAGATCAGGACTGTAACCAGTGATGTAGTGATGAATAAAAAGCTAAATGAGCAAATCTACTACCAGATGATTCACAAAGGCAAACACAAAACCTGATTAGTGCTTCTCCAATAGAAAACAATCTACACCAACATCCTTTTCATTGTTGGTCAGCTGATGTCTCTGTCTTAAAGTGAGCCTGTGTTACTTTTGTGAAACAGCAGCCTCTGTGTTCACAAGTGGTTACTACAGGATCATGTTACATTAAATTTCCTTACGATTCCCAAGATTTACTTAAGTCACTCAGATGTCAGTACTTTGAATCCTAACAGAGAGTGGAAACAATGCATGTATTAAGAGAGCTGGATGCAGCGTGGCAAGCCAGGCCTGCTGCCAATTTGCGTAGAGGCTAACTGCGGCACGGCAACAAACAAAATCTCCCACGGCACAAAAAGCATTTTCCCCATAGACGATCATTATAAAAGAGATGTCTGTAAACCTTTCGATGGGGCACCATGAACTGCAAACACAGTTATTTGCCACTGTTTGTGTTGTTAAACCATTAAGGCTCAATATAACTTTTGAAAAGCTCATTTATTTGTGTCGCGTTATGTCAGTGTAAAGTTTATGGCATGGGCTCAGCGAGAGACACTAATGCACATATGCAGTTGGCCGCGCAACATGGAAGCAAACCATTATATTTGTGTTAACACAGACTACACATTTTGATTGACTCTTCTGAACAGCCAGAAACCACAACTTTAATACTCTCGTGGCTGCTCACACTGAACGTAATGTAAGCACTTAAATGTCAGATTTGTCCATCGACAGTTTCGACAAAGTTTATTCATACAAGACGGCCGTGTCCTCAACAATGTTGACAAAAACAGAGAAAGAGAGAAAAATATGGAGACACAGATTGCCTGAAGAAGCGGAAAAAAATTGTTTGTCTGTTCTGCAATAAAGTTCAGTTTTATACACAATCAGCCTAACATGATGACAGCATGGGCACCCTGACCGGTCTGCAGCTACGCAGCCCCATGTGCAACAAACCTTTCTATCAGAACCAGCATTAACCTTTTCAGCAGTTTGAGCTACAGAAGCTCTTCTGTTGGACCACACGGGCCAGCCTTCGTTCCCCCCACGCATCACTGAGCCGTGGCTGTCCATGACCCTGTCGCCGGTTCACCGGTTTTCCTTCCTTGGACCACTTTTGGTAGGTACTGACCACTGCAGACCGGGAACACCCCACAAGAGCTGCAGTGTTGGAGCTCTGACCCAGTCGTCTAGCCATCACAAGTTGGCCCTTGTCAAAGTCGCTCACATCCTTACGCTTGCCCATTTTTCCTTCAATACATTAACTTCGAGGACAAAATGTTCACTTGCTGCCAAATATATCCCCCCTCACTGACATGTGCCATTGTAGCAAGATAATCAATGTTCTTCACTTCACCTGTCACTGGTCATAATGTTATGGCTGATCGGTGTATGACAGTAGTCAAATCTACAGTTTTAGCCACAGCAGCCATGTGGGAACTCAGACTGTGGAACTGCTCAAACTGCAAGACAATCAACAACCAACCATCTTTCAGGCAAGTAGTCAGGTGACTTGACCCTTCTCAAACTGCACGTCAAACGACAGCCGTGACCCTAACATCTAGCTAACATTAGCTAATCTGCAGGGCTGCATCTCTGCTGCAGTGGCAAACTCCTTACTTTACAGGAAATAAGCAGTGGCTGTGACAAATAATGTGCATTCAGAAGTTACACAGTCTCACTTGTGAGGTGTGAACTTAAGTACTGCATTTTGTTAAAGTGGCAACCTGACACTACTGTATATACACTGGTGGCTTTTTCACATGTCATGTAACCACATAACGGTCTTGATGCTGTTCGACTTCTAAAAGGAAGGGAAAGGTATTCAAAACAAAACACCGCAAGAGTAAAAATGTCTGACTCACTGGGGACAAGGGGCAGGAAGCAAAGCATCCTTAGTGTGTGTGTGTGTGTGTGTGTGTGTTCATGCCTACGTGTGTTTTGTGTGTGTATTTTCAAAGCCTGAAATAGATTCGGGAGTGTATCCGGACATTCTCTCCTTGTGTTTTTAATCTTCCTGTCCATTTGTCCATCATGTAATGGTGCAGCACTTCCTGTCTGTGCTGCCGCGCTGATGACTGCATAGCCAATAAAAAGTCAAACAGGAAACTGAGCGGAGACCCCTCTGATTGTTGCTGAGGTGTCTGGACCAGGAGTACCCATTGTACATCCGCCGTGCTTTTTCCCTTTTTTACATAGCACGCGCACACATGTGAGCACAGAAGCACATGCGCACACTGTATACACACACACGGGCAAAGGAAAGCTCAAACAAGAGGGAAGAAAAAGGGGGTTGAACCTGTGATTATTCAGAAATCAGGGAGAAGAATGGCAACACAAATATTAACGCAGTCGTCTCCTTGTCGTATACGAAAGCATAGAAACACACACGTAGACTCAGCGGGACTGTAACGAGAAGTGGAAGTGAGTGGAGGTGATGACACAGAGGCAGTAAGATGGGCCTATAATGGAAACATCTCGATGCCAAGCCAAGAATAATTGAAAATCCTTCATGTTATTTCCCGCACAGTGCACAGAAAGGGTGTGGTTGTGCGAGAAGACACTGAAGACGTCGGGTATCCTACCTGTCGGTCACACTCAGCTCGCTGTAGTGTGACTGAATTAACTTGCAGGTATTTTCCTTGTCACAGTGTTTCCTACTTGGTGTACATCAGAATGACAGGTTATTATAAAAGAGTTATAAAAACGATCATTGGCCAGATAACTTGATTCAGTAATCAGAGGGACAGTTAAGTTAGGTGGTCTTGTGTCCCAGACAGGGTGGGATGTGCAGGGCTGGTGGCCAGACAGGAGCCACCTGGTGAAAGGCCAAGGCCTGGGCTGTAACCCTGGAAGGAAGTGGAGGTCCCGAGGAGCGTACGGGTGGCTAAAGTGGGCAGGATGTGTAGGGGGGGGGGGGGGCTGGACAGAATCTCCTACTATCCATTACTGCTTATACGAGACATATGAGGCCAACCATTTTTCTGTTGTTTCTGTTGTATTCTGCTCAGGTCTTTTCTGTTCTGCTGTATTCCATTCAGTTGTATTTGGTTATATTCTAGTCTGTTCTGTTTCATTCTATTCCTTTTTGTTCTTTTCTTTTCTGTTCTTTTTTCTGTTCTATTCTGTTCAAATAAATTATATTCTGTTCTGTTCCATTGTTTTCTATTCTGTTCTTTACAGTTCTATCCTATTCTGAGAAGAAGAGATTTTGTACAGTTGTGAAACAGGCAGAATGGAGCTTAAGAAGTAATCTTACTATGTCTTGAGCAATCAAATTGCTGTTTAAATGTGCTGCCATTGCTGCATCAGCTCCCGATGTTCCATCAGCAGCAAAGCTAAAGCCTGAATGTGTGAACAACATCTCTTGTGTCTTACTCCCGCCTTCTTTCCCTCTGTCAGTGTGCTATGACTCTTGCAGTGGCTTTCTCAGTGTCTTTATGCAACATGCAGCGTCACAACAAGGCCACGTGCCAATTTCATCCACAATTTGCCAGCCTCTCAGGCAGCCATGCCAAACCCCAGTCTACAGTACATACACACATCCTTGTTCCTGACGGCACGAGCATGCATTCACTTGTGTGTTTGCTCAAAATACACCCACATACACACACACACACACTGCATACTCAACCAGGGATAAAGAGGAGATAAACAAAAGCAATTATTTATTTTGGCACTTTCACACAATCTTATTTTAAATTACCTCTACACACACACACACCAGTGCACCTTAATAAGCCAACAACAAGCCTCCAGGTTTATGGCCTCTGCAATATTATTATATAATAAGTGAGTTTATGGATTTGAGAGCATCATAAAAAATGAGAGAGTATGGGAGCTGCATGCCAGACCTCAGGCTCAGTATAACCAGCTCAGTGTGTCTTAATTAAAAGTCTCACAGGCCCACAACTTGTTTTCTCTGGGAATCAGCTGGGGAGAGGCTCTGGGGTGTTGCTGGCTCAGACGCTGCGTGCAGAAGCTTGCGCAAAAAGCCACCAATTATGGACAAAGGGCTGGGATTTCATTTGGTTTCGATTCAAATGTTTCACTTCAGTCTCCCACGATATCTCGCTGTAAAGCCCGTCAAAGTGTATTCGAAAAAAAAAAAAGGTAATGGTTTGTGCCATGATCGTCCAGTGTGATTTGCTGACTTACTCTCTTATAAAATCATCAAAATGATGCAGTCAATTTTCCTCTCTGTGATCTGAATTAAAAAAGAAACCAGCATGCCAACGGAATAAACCATGCATAAATAAATGAGTAATGATAACCAATTGATTTGTAAACAGGCAGCTCTCGACCCGGCCGTTGATTTTGGAGCACATCCTCCTGTTTTCCGCCGAGCGTGCTGATCTGCAATAATAAATGAGTGGATTTTTCTAATTTGGCTAGTATTCTGTCAGAGGTCAGAGAGCGTCACCTCTGCGCCTTTGAGCTCCTTTTTTGGGGGTGAGCGGAGGTGAGGGCATAGCCACAGGCAAGCACACACAAATACAAACCCTCACGCACATACATGAGCACACACAATCCCACTCTATCTGCCGATTTCCAGCAAGGTCAACACACGGTTCCTTGGTGCTTTCAGTGGTTCAAATTCCTGCCCTCTGGTCTTCAGAGAGAACATCCAGGGTCAGTTTTTTCATGAGTTATTTCATGAGTCCACACTGCACGGCACTGTACTGGGACCGAAAATACGAGAGGCCCGGTCAGATGTTACATCTCCAGACAAGGATGATGTGCGCAGATCAAAGCTGTTCATTAGACTCTACGGTCTGGGTTTTTCATAGCCGCTCACACGCAGTCAGTCCCACCCTGGTGGCACCCCTTGGCCCTGTGACCTTGTGACCTGTGCGTGTACAGAGCTGAGGCGGAACTAAACGGGTGGCTCCAGCGGCGTCATGAGAAGAGCTCGCCGTCATCCATGCAGAATGCGTGTCAGGGGATTGGGTAACTCTGCCAAGGGAAGAAAAAGCAGGCAGCACACACTGCACACATTGTTGAAACAGAAGACATCTCACTTACACAACACAAGTGCGTAGTGTGTGTGGAGGGGCCCGTGTGTGTGTGTGTGTGTGTGTGTGTGCGTGCGTACATGAAGAAGCATCTGGAGATTTGTGTGCATGCGTCTATGTATCTGCATGTGTGTGCTTCTCTCTCTGTTATTGTTTGTGTGTCCGTAGTAGAGTGTAAATGCACTTGTGTGCAGATATGTCTATTTATATGCAAGTGAGGGAGCATCTGCGTATGTATATGCCTCTTTGTGTGGCGAGTGTGTCTGCATGTGGTTATGGCTCTGGACCCCCCCCCCCAGAACCTAAACATATTTAACTGAAGCAAATGACCCCTCATTACTCAATGTGCTACAATCAAAGGTGATAGGTCACTGCTGCTCTTGTGTGTGTGTGCGCGCGCATGAGCACCCTTGCATTAGAGCATTTAGACTCTGAGTGTGTGTGTGTCCAAGCGTGTGTGTGTCATTTATCATTGGAGCTTTGTTTTCCCTCCTCTCAGAGTGTTTGTGTTTACCTGGAGCTCTTATCTGATCTAGCCACACAGGAGGTCAACGTAGCACCACGCTCAGGGAAGGATTATGTTTAGTCCATCTGAAGGACAAATCACTGAGGATCAGCTCCAATCGCTGTGACACTGACAGAGCTAGAAAACAAATATTTCACAATTCCGTATACATAGCAGAACCGAGTCCTGTTCAGAGTGATGATTCAGGAAAAGGTTCTGGTTTAGTAACTACAGCTGGCCATGACGGATGTGGTTTCATCCATCTCCGAACTGTCTATCTCGCTGGCTCGTCCACAAATTCCAGTTTCACCCTGGAATTGCTATTGACTGTCCCTGCAGAGCACAGGCAGCTTGTCCTCCATCAATGCCACTTACACAGCTTTGCTGCTGTTCACAAGCTGCTGTATTTTCACGCCTCAGAGGCTGCACAGATTGTAAAGATGGATTTTTTTCCTGGGATTTTTTGTATCGCGCTGCTACAATTTTGTCTCCTAGAAATTGCGTTTACAGACAAAAAATTTGGATTGCCATTCGCAGGGATTAGGTTCTTCGGCAACGTTTTTCTAATGTAGGAAGTGCTACATTTGTGTACCACACGCAATATACAGAGCGTAGTTGGGGTGGATGGTGGGCGTACGAAGCACAGGACTTTGACACCAGGGCTTGCATCCTGAGTTCTACTCAGGTTTAGGTAACAGAAGCACTTTGGTTAAGGTCAGGGAATGATCGTGATTTTGGTTAAATATTAATAAAGTAATCTCCTGTCTCAAGTAACTTTTGACCCTTTACGTATCAAACAAAGACCACAATCTTTCCAGAACCTTAAAGGGGAACTCCACCGATTTAACACATCAAAAGTCCCTTCACCTGTCTTGGGAGTACTACTGCATATGTGAAATAAAATTGCATAAAGCCTTTTGTGGCTCCAGATGGGGCAGCACGAAATCTGATAAATGGCCACAAGTGATGTCGCTTGAGTCAGTGTCAAATAAAAGTGTAGTCAAATAAAATACATTATCAAATGTTTTGCAGATGTAGTAGGTATCATTTTTTTCTGTCTCAGTAGATACATTAATTAATAAGGTTCCTGATTATGTTGATAGAAAATGTACATGAACATAATTTCTAGGACACAGGGATGGATGTTCACCTTTTTAAGCTTGGATCTTTCTGCATCCTTCTTGTTTAGTTAAAGGGTGATTATTGTTTTTTCTATCCTCGTCATCATCATCATCATCATCATCATCGCTCCCACCACCCATGGCCATATCCGTTTCCTCTGTACCTCACAGTGCTAAAAGACAACAGTCACCCAGACAGCACATACAGTAAGCCCCATTATGGGTTTCCTGAGTCACATTCCAACCAAACGACCCAGTCGACTGATGCCCGGCACAGGGCATGCATTCCCATCCTCACACTGATCCCTGTACATGCTCCTAACCATACCCATACTTTGACAAAGAAAGGTCCGGGGCCCTATTGGACGCCCTGTGGAACGCCGCCTGGCGACTCCTCTCGTCTCTCATCCAGCTGGCTCACATAATCAGGAGCTTTGAGGAGACACCCAGGGACGCCGGCATTCCCTTGGATATCATTCCAGTTCTCGCCAGTGTTGCTGTCAGCATGAGTAAAAGGGGCTCAGGTTCAGCAGCAGCTACGGTAATGGGATGGACAGATGTTTAGATGTGAGGGACTGGGGGCCCCCTGGGGCCCCCTACAGCGGTACAGCCTGACAGAAAGCAATCAGCTTGATGTGGAGGAACAGAATACTGTACTGTACGTTCACAGAAAGAGCTGCAATATGAGCCAGGAGACAGGGATTTAGATATAGGGATGGATAAGCATGGAAATTAGCAGCAGAGAGAGTGGAAAGATTTGAAGTACACATTGCAGAGAGCGGAACAAAGAAGACTCAGGAGTTGGTATAAAACAGATAAATACTTTGAAAACATGAGAGAAACAAGGCATTTTGAAAAGCAGGAAGCATCCAGTGTTAAAGTATTAGAAGAAATGATTGGATAGGCAACTGAGTGAGACTGAGGATATGACAAAAAAGTGGGAGAGGTTAAAGAAGGGAAGGAGGGGAGGTGCGGATAAAAATGAGTCATGTTGGCAGGAGAGAAGGGGGAAACAGCTGAGAGATTTTTGAGGTGCGTCTTTGGCTCTGATCACACTTTTATTTTGGCTGAAGTAAGGTGATACTTATGAGCAGAAAGGGTCTCTCTCTCTCTCTCTCTCTCTCTCTCTCACCGACACACACTCTCATTCTATATTTCTCTCACTCCCCCCCCCCTCCCCCTCCAATCTGTCCCTGCCAAGTTTTTTTGTCCTGGGAGGTGATGTGAGTGTTTCCACATGTGGTAGGCCAGTGCTACTAGTTTGGCTTGTAACACTGACTCAACACAAAGCCCCCTTATAGAAACAGAAGAGCAAACAGGGAAAAGGCCATGATTACCTCATAGTGCTTTACTTTTAACTTGAAGGCTCGGATAAAAGAGGAAGAGAGGCAGGGGAAAGGAGAGCAGAGATAGATGTATTCTGAGTGTCTATCACAGGAATCCATTTACTATATCATGTCCCTGCATATGCCATAATATTTTTAAATTATATTATTTTATTATTGTACACCTTTTGGTTCTTTTTCCCTTGCAGTCGTTCATTTACGTGTTCTCAGTCCCATCTTTCCCTTGAATTTGGCCAGGTCAATTTGACAGTAAGTGGAATCGGTGAATATAAGATCCCACACATGGTGCTGAGGATTATTAGTGTGAGTGAAATAAACATTAATCTACTTGGTGTGCCAGTGGTGGCGCAATCTGCCATAAATTAGGGCAAGTAGCAAAGGCAGCATAGTCTCTTAATCTATTAT
Organism: Gadopsis marmoratus; assembly: GCA_036023855.1. NCBI lineage: Eukaryota > Metazoa > Chordata > Actinopteri > Centrarchiformes > Percichthyidae > Gadopsis > Gadopsis marmoratus. Next base: position 16,748 of record JAVQJF010036765.1, read on the forward strand.
TGAGACAGTTTTGCTCATGAAGCGACGTAATTAAAAAATGTACTTTTCCTTTTGACTGCATATTAGCTAGTTCCCTCGTGTCTTTTATGGTTGTTTTATTCTAATACCAGAAATCTTGGATGTAAGTCTGGATATTAATAATTTGCTGCAATATGATTTTAGTAGCTATAAGAAAATACATTTTAAGACGTAATATTAGATTCATTGGTTGCAAATGTTACAATTTACCATTTAGATTTTTTTGTTTCTACTGTACTTAAGGGTACTTCACTTGAGTATTATATTTTAAGATACTTTATTCTTCTACTCGACTACAAAGATTACACTTTTTACTCCACTACATTTATCTGATCCAAGATATTGGTTACTGGTTACTTTGTTGCTTAGAAAAAACAATGCATGGCTGTAGAGAGTGGTGGAAGAAGTACTTAGGACTTATAAAAGTAGCAATACCACAGTGTAGAAATACTCTGCTACAAGTAAAAGTCCTGCATTTAATATTTGACTTAAGTAAAAGTATTAGCAACAAAATATGCTTAAAGTACAAAAAGTAAAAGCAGTCATTGTACAGAATGGCCCATTTCAGAATAATGTATATTGTATTATTGAATAATATTGATAAATAAATTTTTTTATTACTTGCAACTGGTAAAGATGGGATTTATTTTGTACTATATACTGCCAGGTAGCTTGTGAATTTCACCAAGGGATCAATACAGTTGTTTCGTTTTTATCCATAATAACACGTCATCATTTATATGTTAACCATAATTTGTATTATTAATCTGAATCTGTAAAGTAACTGAAGGTATCAAACTAAATATAGTGGAAGTAAAAAGTCCAATATTTCTCACTGAAATGTAGTGGAGTATAAGCACTAGGAAGTAGCATAAAATGGAAATACTCAAGTAAAGTACCTCAAAATTACTAAGTACTAAATACTTAAGTACAGTACTTGAGTGAATTTATTTTAGTTCAAAAAGGTAGTTCAAAACTGCACCATTACTCTACATCATTAAAATACTGCTTACACAGTAGTGCATCAATTATAATAATCCAATCATTTGATAATCACAGTATCATAATTTAACACTAACAGGGGCCATTTTCCTGTATTATGAGTACTTTTGATACTTTTAAGTATATTCTGCTTATAATCCTTCTGCACTTTTACTCATGGAAGATTTTGAATGTGGAAGTTTTGTTTGGAACTGGGAATTTTAACACTGTATGACCACTTTTACTTAAAGGTGGAGTGTGGGACTTTTATATATAAATGAACATCTGTTACATTCAAGTGTTTGCCAGACAAGTTCACACAATGCTGATTAAGACTATCACTGCCAGGTAAATCTCTCTTTGTTTCAAGGTTTTCTGGAGTTTTTAAATCTGGTGTCTGTGGCGACATTCCTTAGACTGCTCACCGGTAGTGATGTGTTTTACGTCAACCAGCAATGATTGGTTTACCAGAGCTGAAGGGGGAAGCAAAGACACACCAATCAGCCATAACATGATGACAGCATGGGCACTCTGACTGGTCTGCAGCTACACAGCTCCATATGCAATAAACTGCGATGCTCTGTCTTCTGACACCTTTCTATCAGAACCAACATTAATCTTTCCAGCAATTTGAGCTACAGTAGCTCTTCTGTTGGATATGAACACACGGGCCAGCCTTCGCTCCCCACGCACACCAATGAGCCTTGGCCGCCCATGACCCTGTCGCTGGTTCACCGATTTTTCTTCCTTGGACCACGTTTGGTAGGTTCTGACCACTGCAGACCGGGAACACCCCATAAGAGCTGCTGTGTTGGAGCTCTGGCCCATCGACTAGCCTTCACAGTTTGGTCCTTGTCAAAGTCGCTCACATCTTTCCACTTGCCCATTTTTCCTGCTTCAACACATCAACTTCGAGGACAAAATGTTCACTTGCTGCCTAATATACCCCCCCCCCCCCCACTGACAGGTGCCATTGCAACGAGATAATCAATGTCCTTCACTTCACCTGTCAGGGGTCATAAAGTTATGACTGATTGGTGTGTAGGCTACAGCCACTAGGAGTATGGTGGAAAACCCTAAGAAGCATCCAAGAAAGGTTTCTGATGCTCCAGATTAAAAAAGAAATTCACCGTTTAGAGGAAGGATTACAGCCAAAAAAAGAGAAAGCGATCAACGGTGTAGCTTTTCCTCGTTTGAGAGCGCTGACAGAAGAGAAGGTACTGATGTCATAAGCACGCGTTGACAGTGTTTGTGTAACCACTCTCACTGCCAGAAGGGGGAGACAAAAGTTCCGCACTGCAGGTTTAAGCAAAGTATCTTCTTCTGCGCTTGGTCATTCAAATTGTGGCCAGTAATGTGACACAGCCCTTGGCTTTTCAGGTAGTGACAGAAAGTTGACAGTTCCATAGCATGTATTTGTACATAGGAAGTAAATAATGAAAATTATTAGCACTCGCTAATTTGATAATTAGTTGAGTTAATGCTTATGTTTGTATGTGTGCGTCTGCTGGGACGCGAGGACTGAGGGTTGCTGACAGTGATGGAAGCTGAGCACGATGGAACTGGGGCGGCAGGCAGGGAGGAGGAGGAGGAGGGTAGTGATGAAAGAGAGTGAGAGGATAACGCACACACATAAATACACACACACACACACACTTTTCTCTGTCGTCCGTTACTGCCTGCCACCCTCACAGTGGGGGGGCTGTGGCCTCTGCAGACCCTGAGAATGCTAAAGGCTAATCCTACAGGAATGCTCCAGGAATGTGAAAGTTGAGTCAGGGATCGAACAAGAGAGGGGTGGAGAAGAAGGGGGGGGGGCAGAGTGCAGAAAGAAAAAGGGGGGATTTAGAGAAAAGAGTGGCATTCAGGAATAAATGAAACGAAAGAGGGAAAAGGAGAAAGGGGGGGAGGGGTGCGGTGTTGGGGGTGTTCAGATGGAGTAAAAGAGAGGTGGAAAGGTGGAGGAGAGGTTGAAAGAAAAGAAAAGAAGAGTCTGGCAAAAAAAGCAGAGAAAAGGAACAAAGAGAAAAAGAGGGGAAGAGTGAGACTGATTGGCAGGAGGGCTGATTGCAGAGAGTCCAGTTGTAAGATAAACGCTGGGATGCTTTCTTTTTTTTTTGCTGGCATTTACAGCAGTTGTTATGGAAACAGGCCAAAACCTGCTGGATTGTTTTTAAAGACATCTCCTGTCCTGCAGGTACACGGAGATCATCCAGATAGTTTCACTGGAAGAGTGGGAGAGCTTGTCTTGTCATGAAACAAATGAACTTTGTGCAGGCTTTCGTAACAATGGCAGTTAGGCGTCCACCGTTTCAGCTTAGCTGTCAGGATGAGTCTCTGCTTGTCCTCGTTTCCTGGTTCCTGTTACAAAGATGGTTTTTCCACCTCACACGTGTACTGTGACCTACTCAAACCAGCACAGAAAGGCATGTTCTCCCATTGTGGTTTGTGCGCTCTTGGGACTGGTTCAGTTATGCTTGAAAGGACTTCCTTATAACACAACTGGCACTGTTCCACTTCAAAATGCGTACATAGAAAAGAAGGTATCTGCTATGTATCATCATCACAACACATCTGCTTGAAATTCAAATGTAAAACCAAAGTGGAAAAGCACTGAAGTGGAAAATCTTCCTACACAGACAGGACATGACTGTATTATATGATATCTTCGGTTATCTGAAAGGCAGGTGTGTGTGTGTTTGTGCGCGTGTGTGTGTTTGCCTGAATGACTACCAGTGAGGATAAGTGCACGTGTAGGAAGAGAAGCTGCCTGCACTGCAGATACGTGTGTGTGTTTTCTTTGTCTGGTGGCTCTTGTGCAACAGTAATTACAGTTGCAGTTACAGTTACAGTTAAACTTGCTGACAAAGCACAGCATGCAGCTGCCGCATTATCTTTATGTATAAGCGTGGGTGGATGTGTGTGTGTGTATATTTATGCAAATGTTTGCGTGCGCGTGTTCTGAGGAGAACACTCAAGGCATTCTTAATTTGATAAATGAATAAACTGAATCCTTCCTTCTGTTTTAATTAAAATGCTGAACAAATTTGAAGACATTTTGACAAGCACAGGCGTAGATAATAAAATTCTAGTTCCTGGTCTTGAGCACGCCGGCTCTCACACTGTCATGCTTACTGGGACACTTGCATAGAACGGTGTCCCACACATAGAACACACATTAATGTTAGCAGTAACACCTGTGCCTTTCCTTCTATGACAAGTAAAAATGTCTGCTGTGATAAAGGCCTATTTTTGATATTTGACATGAAGAATACATAAATAATCCCGCCTGTCACTGCATTTTATAGCTGTTTATGATGACAAATATGTGTTATTTATTGAATTAATTTGTCTCTTGGCCCCTGAGGTGTTATAAGCTGCCACTGGTGGTGATGTGGAGTGGAGGGTGATGTACAGCAAAGGTCCCGCTCTAAAGGTTGGTTTATACTTGATAAGAACCTCACGCTGAAAAGACAGATTAATTTTGGATGTTGACTGGACACCATAGCTCTTTTTATTCTTTATATTTTGGGCTCTCTGGGAGAGTGGATGCATGTAATGATGAGTGGCAGCCAAGCCCTTAGCGTATCTTCCTATTTCTTTTCACCTTAGCCAAGCATAGAAACTTATTTTTTGTTATATTTGGTCTTTTTTTTCTTCAAATTTCTGATGTTTCGCTTTTACATATTTAAAATCATTGAAAGAAGTCTGATGACACAGTGAGAATAATCAACTGAATAACTTAACTGGTGTAATCATGAAGGTTATAATTGATAATTTGTAAGAAAAGAAAATTCCCTGCGTAGATGTGCATCAGTCTCGTGGTATGTTTGGATGTGTGTGTGTGTGTGTGTGTGTGTGTGCTGGCTGTCAGGAAGTGCTCTCATCATTAGGCTCGCTGGCTCGGTGTGCCTCTGTGGTCACCGGATTCCTCCAGAGACAAACTCCCTCACTCACTCAAGGACAGACATCAAGACGTAAAAACAATACCACTGAGAGAGAGAGCGAGAGAGAGAGAGAGCTTCGAGGGTGGGAGAAAGAGTGATAAATAGTAAATGTTTGAAGCCAACTGAGAATGAGTGGGAGAGGAAGAGAGCAGATGGAAACTGAGCAGTGATGAGAGATTTTAAGAGGGAGGGATATGGGGAGAGACAATAGGACAGACAGGGACGCAGAGAGTCATGCAGTTGGAGGAAATCCCCTAATAAAAGGTTTCCTGTCTCGCTGAGCATCTCTAGTCCGTGATGGCTTTTCACCGAGGCCTGCTTGACACCAATTAAACCTGCAGTGGGACTGACTCCCCCCCCCCCCACAGGACATAGCAGACAGACAGCCATTCACATGATGGCTGAGAGCTGTGTAAGAGGACTTCCTATGTAGGGATGCAATATAAACATGGACCCACTGGCAAATTCAGACAGCCACCAGCCACCAGCCACACACACACACACACACACACACACACACACACACACACTGGCTGCACATACAGTCAACGCAGTGTTTAATGAGCAGTCTGTACTTCTACGTCTACTTTCAGTCTAACTAGAATTTGAATCATCCTAAAATTTTGTGTAATCAAATATAAACTATATTGATCCTGCAGTTGCATATTAGAATTTTTCAAAAGAGGATAAACAGTTTTAACTGTTTAACATATCTGTGGAAATAGTGGCCCCGTAAATCCTACGAACATTGATGCAAGACATCCCCCCCACACACACACACCGTTGGTTGCAGTATGCACTTAGCGATTTGAGATGTCTGTTCCTTCAGAACATTCAACATTTGGGAAGGCTCATTGTGCTGTTAAGTTTGTACCACTCAGAAACTGGAAGCTGGGCTAACTAGCTAACTGGGTTCCACTTTTCAAGTTGAACATCATGCTGCGTTTACGCCGTATCGTTTGAAACCCACAGCCGAGTGTGAAAAGCAGGTCACGTCAGCCTCCGACTTGAAATTCCACGTCAGAGATATTGTGCTGTTGGATTTGAAGCTGTTGGATTTGAAGTGATACTAAAAAATTTTATTATTATTGCACCAATCAAATGACTAGTACCAGCATTGTCAGTCTAACAAAATTGTCTAAAATGTTTAATTCTTCTTTTTGGTCATTACAATTTTGATAGTGCAAGTCAAAAAACAAACACCATGGTTTGATTTGATCTTTGAAGTATATGGGATTTTTTATTTTGAACATCTGGATATTATATCACAAGAACATCCCTTCACTTAATCACTCTCCTTTTCCAATTCTATGTTGTGTGTGGGGGGAATGTAATTTAACATGTGACGCGATAAGAACCTATAAAACATACATGAGGGACTGACTTCCGAGAAAAGTTCTCCATTTGTGTGGCCCTTAAGATCCTGTAGGGTCCGAGGTGACGCAGCTTAGGATAAAGAATTGGGACGGCAGATTACAGAAAGGGGGTAGGTTGGGCGCAGGCTGGGATGTAATCCAATTGAAAATTGGGCCCAAAGCCTGGCACAGCATGCCACGCTTCAGGCTTCATCCAAACCCGCTTCAAAGAGCCCTGAAATCTCTCCAGAGCCACTCAGACAAATTATAGTAATAAACAACAAGTCATCCCCCCAACCCAATCTCACCCGCCTCACCTCCCAGGGGGAAAACAAATGGCCCAGGATCCTGTTGCCCTGGCGACTGAACCCTGACCAGCCCGCCCAGCCACTGACCGTCTGTTTCCAACTTTGTTTGTTTGTTTACTCAAAGACACCAGAGACTGCGACGGCGGGGAGGGTTATCTTCACAGAGCTCAGGCTGAAAGGGGCTGGAAAAAATAAAGCCTCCAATTACATGTGATTTAGTCCATCGTGGGGTATTAAGGGCCTGGTGTATTTGATTGGGAGCGATAAGCTGCACTGTGAGTGGGCACTAATGACTGAACGGCCTACGGGAAAGCTGGGAGAGTTGGTAAAATTGTCCTTACTGTAAAAACTCTGAATTTTATCCCCATTTTAAAAAGGCTCGCGTGAAGATTTGGGAAACATTGTGTTCTCTCTCGTGTCTGTTTTCAAACAAATCCAGGAGAAAGTGGCGGCCGACCTTCGTGTTGAATGAGGTGTGGCACACGGTGACGACACGTCAGGCACACAAGGTCTCACCCCAAACTATTGGCAGGTATTTGCCAAGAGCTCTGTTTGGAAATCACCACAGATTCTCATCCGCACTTGCAGTTTGCCGACAAGAGCCTATTAACATGTGTTGGGTTAGGTTAGGTTAGGTTAGGAGACTAAAAGCCATGCTATACTTCTGATGCACGTCAGGAGTGGGGGGGGCCCGTCTCTTCCGTCTGTTCCCATCACTTTGCACATCGTGTCCAAAGGGGCAGTAAAACCTTAGAATGTGTTAAAGGGAAAAGAAATGTACCACTCATGTACACTCATATGCAGGAGTAGAGGTTTTTACCTCCCCTCCAAGGCCAACGGCACTCAGAAGGTGTGGAATTTGACAAGGCAATAACTCACAGCCCTCTACTGTAGCTCGCATGGAACTGCTAACAGAAAACCTAGGCTCGGGCAAAGAGTGGGCGATCAATCACGACTCTCTTCTTTTATCTGGTTTAGCTAAGAGGAAAGCCAGATAAACACTCTCTGGTACCGTTCCTCCAAGGTCAATCTCTGCGTGACACTGAAGCCTCGCCGGAGATCCACCAGACATTTAGGTGAGAGAGGGAGAAAGAGATGCACAAAGACAGATAGACTGAAAGATGCAGGACCAAACATAAATGTTTAAGTTCCGGAGCCAAGTGGGGAGTGTATTTCCCAGAGCCCAGCTCGGACAGATCATGCTAATATCAGACAGTCATGGGAGGAATGTCAACAGTGCTCACCTCTAACCCCACGTGTGAAGGCGTTACAGTGAACCAGTGACCCCCTGATTCTCCTCATGGCGACCTCCAGGCAGCCCTGCTCTAATGGAGATTTTATGGATGATGTTCCTGTGGGCCTGACTGTGCGCCAGATGTGTTATATGGACAAAGAAAGCCAATTACTTGAGACGGAAAGAGCTTTAGACGCTTTTCTCAGGTACAGGGTCTGATATGTCAATTAAACTTCACTCAACACAAAGCAGAGTACTAATGTGAAAAACCGAAAGCCTGTCTCCTACAAAATACATTTATATGGACCTGATTTTTAAGTTGCTACCTTGACTGCACTCATCTCTAATTCTTTTTTATACAAACCACAAAGTTTGACATCATCACCGTGTAAGTCATTGGGTCTATTGCTGGATGCACAAAGCACAGGAATTGTATCATTTAATATAACAAGCCTTTTGCTATATTATACAAGTATCACAAATGCTGTTTATTGTCCCAGACCAGATAATCAAGGTTTGAATCTGATGTTGCTCCAATATCATTTCATTATCTGCTGATGAAGAGGCATATAATACAGAGAACTCAGATGCAGTAATATCAGCTCTCGTATCATTGCCCTCTCTTTAGTTGGTGAGCTGTGGCGGAGAGTTGAACCCACATAAACTCTAGCAAAAAGCAGTGTGTTAATTATTATTGTTGGAAAGGTTCTTCAATGTTTAACCAAGATCACGATTTTTCGTAACCATTACAAAGAGTTTTGAGTTGCCAAAACATGAAAAAGTTAATTGAGCTTTAGATTCCAGGATTTGATATTGTAGGGAAAACAACAGTGCACATTTTGTTATGTTCAGTATCAACAAAAAGTCCAGCTTGCATCTGCAGTGAACAGTTTGAAGATTTGTTTAATCTAAACATACAAAACACAGACCGGACAGCGTTACCATTGCTACTGCTACAAAATGTGTGTTTGCTAATGTAGATTATTTCTATATAAAAGTCATTTTTAGGAGAGAGGGATAGTTGCCACAGTAGCTTTTCTGCAAGTTGAGAGGCTGACCTAAAAAGGCCTTATAGTGAGTGGAATATCCTCTTTTGAACTTGTGCAAATTCTATTATGAGAAAATGTTTAAAAGAAATACACAAGCAGAAATGCTTTCGGAGTGTCAGCTTCTTTAACCTCAACTGCTGCCTGAAATCATCGAGCACCAAAGTGTTCATTTCACAACAGTTAAGACAAAGAAGCATGGAGACGCTTCCTTATGTTATTATGTGGTGTGGGAAAAAAAGTAAAGACTGACTTTCCTATGAATATCCCACACAGAAAGTCTGTACAAAACATCTTAAGATTCACCTTTTAATTTAGCTTATAGGTAGTCTGTTCTCTTTACTGTTTTCCAACCTAAGGCAATGACCAGATACTCTTGTTAGTTGGGGTGATGAAGAAGCTGTGATTATAGACGTTGGTAATCGGTGATGACGATGGTGATAGTGATCGTGATGATTACAGCGGTCACGGGGATGGTAATGGCAACAGCTGTGAAGACAGTGGTGATAAGAAACTGGACAGATCAGACGACAGCATCCGGTCGAACAGCGTCGTCACTTTTCCTTCCATCAGATAAAGAGAGAGACCTGTTCAGTGAAGAGAGGTATGCGTTAAAAAGGCTCCCTGGGTCAAGAGGAACAGAGATAGAAGAAAAGAGAAAGAATAGGAAGATATAAGTGGATAAAGAGACGGGGGGGGGGGGGTTTAAAGACAAAGCACAAGAGGGAGAGAAATTGAGGCTATGATGACACTAAGCTGACTTAATGCGAAGCGTTCTGTCAACACTCAAATGCCTACACAATAGGAACGTGGCTACATCTCCTTGTTGTCATCCCCTGTTATTTGGGGAGAAAAACACATTTGTGCAGGTAACAACGGGTAAGGAGTGGGGCCAAATCTGCCCAGCGTCTGTTTAGTTTCACTTGGTTAAACCTCCGCTCTGACCCCTTCAGTTCTCAGTGAGCACCTGTACTGTGTTTAACTGCAGCAATTTAGTTACTCTCATTCACGTGTTCTTTTCTGTCTGTTTCTGTTGTCAGACGACGACCGAACGAGTATAAAAACTATCATGTGACTGTAGCTCATAAAATGCCAAGCAAACGGTGGCATTTTCAAATTTGGCCGGTACCAGTACGGACATATCCCTGGAGACCGGGAGAAGCAAAAAGAGAGTGAGGTAGACAGAAAGTGTGAGACAAGTGAAAGGAATGATGGAGCAAGACAGACTGAGTTAGTGCAGAGAGAGAGAGATAAAAGGAGAAGAAAGAGAGGCAGCGAGAGAGAAGAGAGATCAAGTTTCAGGTCCACTGTGGTCCATTTTGCCCGAAGACAGCTGCAGCCACAACTGACAAATCCACAGAGGCCCCTTCCTCTATAGGCACCGGGAAAGCACCGGGAATTATCCAGCGTCTCAGCTCTCTGCTCCTTGGGGAACCTCTCTCTCGCTCTCTCTCGATAGAGGGAAGAGGAGGAGGAGAGGGTCACGGCCAGTTCCCCTTCCAGTGCCTCCACTGATACCTCTGCTCCATATGACCCTCCCCCCTGCAGTCCTGGAGCGGGGCAAATCCTGGAGATTCAGGGGGGCACAGACCTCTCCCGCCCTTGCCCTGCCTCCACGTCTTCCTCCGTACGACCCATCATAATGATTTGTATACGTGTGTGCGTGCGTGTTGAAGGCATGTGGAAGGACCGGTGGGGGCACGTGTGAACAGCTGTGATGTATTGTCGTCTGAGGCACGATAATATACCCATGTCATTAGGGCTGGACATTGCTAACATGTGCACGTGTACGTGTGTTAAGGTAGGTTTTAATACAAGCAAGTCACAGTTCAAAGGAGGCCACAGCTGATACCTGCTGCGCCCATAAAGGAAGGAGAATAAAGTGAGTAAAGTGAAATGAATGCATGGAGAAAAAACGCAGGCCAGGCTACGGATATTAGTGGGAGAACAGGTAAGTGTGTGGGGGGGGGGGGCAGTAGCTAGAAGGGTGAGAAAGGTAGAAGGAGGTTTTGATGTTTGGAAAGGGAGTGCAGCAGGGGAGCGCATCGTAATGTATCTATTGAAGTTCAGGCCTCTGCGTTTGATACAGTACATCTGTACCCCATTTCCTCCTTTTCCCCCAGCTGTGCACTCTCACGTGTACAGAAACAATAAGACCCGGGACCATAAATTCCCTCACTCCCCCTCTCCCTCTGCATCCATCTCCCTTAGCGTCTGTGTTTCTCTCTTTTTACGTCCTTGTCTCTATCCCTTTCTGTCATCCCATCCACACCCAAACAACCCCCTTCCCCCCCACTTCTCTCCACGTCTCCATTTTTTTTTT
>JAVQJF010036766.1:0-22244 GCA_036023855.1 Gadopsis marmoratus
CCCCCCCGCGCCGGGCGCGTTTGGCGGGGCCCGCCGGCGGGGGGGGGCCAGACGGAGCCAGGGTTCTGTTGCTGCTGGAGGTCAGTAAGGGTCACAGATTTCTCAATGCATCTTTAATAAAGGCCTACATGAGGAATTGCCCTTGAAATATCAGGGATGGAGCTTCAATTCTGAACATTTCGCCTTAGGCAGAGATTTTATTTAGTAGTAATTTGAAAGAGAGTTCAACTCTGGCCTTTCTCATTATACGGCAGGCCGACACCAGCAGCCTGGACCGGTCTGCCCTGTCTCCTTTATCGCTTTCTGTCCTCTCCTCCCTCGTCTTTCTTTGCGTCCGCTCTGCTCTGTCATGTTCCAGCCCAGCGGGATGTCACAAGTGTCGGCTGTGCAATCTCTCCTGCATGCTTGGCATCTTTGCTGCCGTCCACGAGGATCAGCAGCAGACCAAATATACCCCCGCGCTGTCGAACAGAACACCACATATGTATATGTACCAGCACCTTACAGACCAGGACCAAATATATCCAGCTACAGCAGGAGCACCAAACCTGCCCACCTAGGCTTCCAAATATATATCCTGCACCTACACTGATACTGAGTGTGGGACAAACCCACTGACCAGCAGCGGCTGTAACTTCATCGATGCTGAAGAGGAGTTTTTGCGGAGTTGCACACCGTTTCCTGTATTTTTCTGTAGAGTGGGGGGGAGTGCGCCGCAGTAAATGTTTAGACTACAGATCAACCTGCCTATTTGCGTGTTTGTGACAGTGGTTCAAATCATCGCGAAGCAGATTACTATGATTTTTTTTTTTTTTTTACTGTTTTGGTTGCAAACTAAACAAGCTGGAGCAGATAAGACAGCGGAGCAGACTCTATGGCTCTTTATCTGGGCCAGCGATAAATCTGTTTCTCTGGCCGTCCGAAGGAAAGCTGCAGTAATCCAGTCTTGAGACGGCACCAACGAATGTGCCTCGCGTGCATTTCCTCTGCTGAGAACAAGCGGCAGATTGGGACGCAGCCACGGGCCTGGTTACCATGATGTTTTACTGATCATCAGAGCTCAGACAGCAGGGGAAGCAGGTGTTTGAAGCTTCAGCTGGAAACTGACATGGAGTAACTTGTTTGCATACTGTATTTTGAACACTATAAGCACTCTGCTGTGTTGCGACCTCTCCACTAGAGGGGGTCATCTAACTATGCAGCACTATGGTGGAAATTCACCCCCTCACTACACCTTTTAAGCGTGCTGTTCATACATGTCCTTCCTTCAGCTTCAGGTAATTTCCTTTAAGCTGTTCTTGAATAAATGTGAGGTATCAAATAACTCATTATAACCAAACTGATCAGAAAAATTAACTCTTGAACAAACACCAGCCTGATGAGAACTACTTAACGTGACAGAAACCATCTTTGGGAAAATGTTATGTCACTTTTTTTCAGTTTGGCCCATGTTCCATCTGGCAGGGACTGGGTTAATGACCTATACTGCAGCCGGCCACCAGGTGGGGAAGGGGTGATCCAGATGTTTTGGCTTCACTTTTAGTGGAGCTGACATGTCGTCTGTCTTTATATATTGTCCTGATTAATAGACTACATTTGTGATCAGAAGCCACATGAAATAAATAACATTTTGAAATATTGCTGCAGCCTGGGCATGAAGGCCCGCCCAAAGACATTTGATTGACAGCTTCGCCCTATAAGGGAAAAGCAATATGAGAATAGCAAAAGGGAAATAATATATATTTTATTTGTCATTATATATATTTATTCATTTATTTATTTCTCTTTATATTTCTACATTTATTGTCTTATTCTTTTACAGATTTATTCTTTTTTGTGGCACTCCCATGACTCCATAGTCCCTCACCCATGTAAGACTTTAGCACATCTAAATGTTTTGCAGGCTGCATAAGTATTGTTTTTTGACTGCTTAAGCTAAATTTGGTCCCTTTTTATTATTGCTGTCCAAGTGAATATCAAACTCCCAACTCAATGTTATCAGGGTAAGCTTTTTCACCGTAGTCTCATACGGACTCCTGGAAACCCCTGATTACCATTCAATGAAATATAGTTGTCTGCGGGTCTTTGCTTGAGTTTACGTGCTTCTACTTAAATGCACCACAAACCACTTCAGGGGTTTGCTCTTATCTGCTGCATTATTAAGCAGTCAAAAGAGAAAAACTACAAGGAGTCAGATTAGGTGCAAATATGCAGCAGATGATTTTTTGGAAGTGCTTCAAAGCGTTTTCCAAACCTGTAATCTACACCCCAAAGTTGTCTGCAATTGCCAGCTGAAACCGAAGTCATCACAGTGCACCTTCTGCCTGCTTTACCAGCCTATTTTAAGCAAAGACCAGCTAGTGCTTAAAGTGTGAAGTTGTATAACGTTAGCCCCTTTGCTTTTCTTAGAACCAACCAGCAAGCTGCCTCCCACTTGAGGAAGTCCCTACACATGTTGATCTCTTACTCCGCCCCTGCTCGCACAAGAACCCTCACCTCCTCTCACAAGGCCTGGGCAGGCCGGTGGGGGTTAGGCTGCTCTCCATCCGTCCCAGAGTAGCACAGCCAGTTGTGAAGTCACTTTAGAGCACACAAGGAGCCGTGTGGAGGCACAGGGAGCGGCAACATCTTCCAGTAGCACACTGATCCGGAGGGTGTGTGTGTGTGTGTGTGTGTGTGTGTGTGTGTGTCATGGACCGGTATCATTTGCTGGGTGGCAGCAGGAATGTACCGGCGCCGAGACGAGGTCCGAGCAGGGAGCAGGCCGTGGTGTATCTGCTCTCCGTAGCCGAAGAGAAGCCGGCCTTTTTCAGCAGCGTGGCAGCACTCATGAAGGTAACCGATGCCGCTGCTAATATTAACAAAGCTCTGCCAGTTGTTGCCCGCCGGCTGGATTTAAATAGACTGCGGATGCTCCTGTGATGGGCTCTTTGGTTTTGCTTTGGATAATATATTTACTGTTTGGAAAGGCCAGTTGTCCACATGTGATGCTATGGTTTCCACGCTTTCCACTGGCTCAGTCATTAACAAGGGGCGCTTTGAGGCCCTCGGACAGCTTTTAATAAGCCAAGCTTTGAGGAAACGTGTTACATGCATTTACAGGCAGGTAGAAACCTGCAGTGTAGCTGCATTTAGAGGTGAATCAGTAGAATCCTGCAATAACATACTGTATATTTTACCTCATTAAGTGCAATTATCATGTTGGGCGTGCAAATATTCTTTGGTGAGAAGGCTGCTGTTTTTATGAAACTAGAAAGGAAAGAAGCTTCTGTCTCTGGACACAGAGGAGGGGAGAAAATATCAGCTTTGGACTTCTGTTTTTATAATGTATATAGGATTCTTTTAAACAACCCAAAAAAGGAGGACTTTTCTAACCTAAAACAGTTTGTTGGGCACTTAAAGGGATAGTTCGACATTTCAGATCAAAGTATCATACTAGAGTCAGTTCAGCTGAAGGAAAATGACAGAAAAAGGTAATAAAGTGTCGGAATAATTTATCGGGGATCTTATATGTTGCTATGTTATATGTTACGATTGAGCTTATTGCAGACAGGGGTCAAGAGGTCATCAGGATGTGCTGTGTGGCTGGCTTCACTGTGCAGTAGATCGACACTGAGCAGAAGAGCGGCGTGATGATGGATAGCTGCGGTCATTTTAGAGGATAAAGGGAGGAATATGTATGTTTAGGGGAAGTAGAATCGAAAGGGGAAGCTTAAGTCAGAGCCAATGTTTAGGTCTAAGGTTGAAAATGCTGCAAAGCGTAAAATGAGAATCGGATGCGGTTCCATCAGTAGGATTGAGGCAAACAAATTGGCTTTCATAATGTCCGAATAAGAAGGTATCCGTCAGAAAACAGGAAAGTAGCAGTCTAGTATAACAGACAGCTGTGTAATGTTCATTATTTCCTGTGCACTTGCATTTCCATTGCAGCCTTTTTCTTTTTGAGTGCTTAGTCTAAAATGTCAGAAAATGATAGTGAAGTCCCATCTCAAGTAGGCGTCTCCAGGTAGCTTATTGTAGCCGATCAACACTCTGAAAGCCAACACCTTCAATTCTCGCTGATATAAAAACCTATTTTTCGTATTTGAGCAGCTGGAGCCCGCGAATGTTTAGCCACACTAGCGGCGTGGCTCTGTGTACGGCAGCGTCGGCCTGTCGCTCAGTCCACCGCTTTGAAATATCTCAACAACTATTGGATGGATTGCAGTGAAAGTGTGCAGAAGCCTTCATGTTCCCCCATAAGTTGCAATAACTGAAGGGGTCTTCGACGGTTGGCCGAGCCTACAGTGCTCAGATAAGTGTTTGGCCAAAAACAGCAACAAATTAACTAATATAAAAATAAATTAATTTTTTTCCCAAAATAGGAAAAAACTAAATAAATATTTCTAGACAAATAAAACTTGCCACCGAATGGTCTCAATGCTGGAGCTGCTTCTGCTGTTCCTGTCCAGGTCAGAGGACGAGACGAGTGTGACCAAGAGCAGAGGTGACAAACATTTTAAATTGAATAGTTTAAACCCAAATCCGCTGTCCTGTATCTTGTGTACCTTATGTAAGGGCATGGGGGTTTGACATGCCCGTGACATGATCCCCTAACTTTTCATCTCGCACCATCATCAGGTCTTAATATACCAAAAGCTGCAAAACTAATCCGCCTCAGCTGTGCTTTGTGTTTTGTCGCCTATCACCCAATGCTAGCATGCTAATATGCTCGGCTAAGGTCGTGACCGTAGCCAGCTAAAAATCAGCGTGTTAGCATTGGCGTTGTTAGCACATTAGCATCCTGATGTAGGCACTTTGCCTCACAGAGCCGCTCGCTTGGCTGTAGACTCTTAGTCTTGTTTCTTAAATTATTAAGTGAAGAACTGTTGTTGATTTAATCGATCGACTAATAGATCGCTTAAGCTGGATGACAAACTGTGCTTCAGTGCTACAGAATTCCACATTAAAATTTGGCCAAGTGCATTTCCGAAAACCCTTTTCTTGGAATGATGAGTAATAATCTCGCAGTGTGACAGCTGCTTACTTTGGCTCACATGGATGTGCAGTACAGCAGGTCACCACTGGACCAACCAGCTGCTGTTCACTTGCACTTTTTTGGGAGATGTTGAAATCCACTCTCGTAACTTCTTAAGCGCCGAAAACGGTTTGATTGAACAAAACTGACTGCACACGTGGTCTCACCTCTGTCTTATAACAATAATCCAGCCATGAACCTGATTAATCTTAGCAACAGCATGTAGGGAATGTCAAAGTACCACCTCCATGTTAGAGCTCTGATGCTCTCCTCATCTCTACGCTGGTAGTGTTCGACATGATGACCGGAACCCGGCCCTCGTTTGTGAGAGGAGCTTCCAGGGGTTGGATCCCAGTTGAAGGGGAAGCATCAGCCAGTTAAATGCCGGGAGCGACAACTCCATACTCCCACCTGGAGTTCAGTGCCAGTGACATCAGCATGGACGACCAGCAGCTTTTTATTCAGAGCATGCTCATCCTACCCCCCCACCTGGCTTTGATGCTTATGTGTTCCACAGCGAAAGGAAATAAAATAGAAATCTCTCGTTAGGATCATCTGCTTGTTCCTCCTCTGGGACCTGAACACGACGCACCAAGCACCAGAGTCTGATCATGAATGGGGTTTGTTTTGCAGACTGTTATGGAGCGCTCGCAGATATCTGCAGAGAATGAGGCTTTTTGTTGAACTCTCCCGGTTTAAGTCTCGAACTGCGCCTGTGACGTAGGCGAACATCGCAGAGAAGAACACGTCTGTACACGAAAGTAGCTGCTCTGATCAGAGGTACACAGGCGGGGGGGGGAGGGAACATTAAAGGGCGTGAGAGACAACGGGAGGCGCCGACTCTCAGGGGAGAGGCGGAGACACGAGCAGGAGATGCCGACTGCTGCGAGGATGAAAGTAAGGAAAGTAAAGAGCAAAGCGAGGAGACTAAAGGAGACGGTACTACAGAGTGAGATGCAGGGTGTCACAGTAGAAAACTGCATACAGGACATAGGAGAAGGGGTGAATGGCATTATTCCTAATTGCTGCACAGTTATTGTTCGGCAAAACAACATTGTTGCATCCGTTAAAACGTTACAAAGAGGAGACAGCGGCTGACTAAATAATATTTAGCACAGTCCTCACAAATTAAATGTTGAATCCATGAGCACCGGAACGCACCCGTGGCTCCATTGAACACTCTGTCCTTGCTTT
Source organism: Gadopsis marmoratus (assembly GCA_036023855.1). Classification (NCBI taxonomy): domain Eukaryota; kingdom Metazoa; phylum Chordata; class Actinopteri; order Centrarchiformes; family Percichthyidae; genus Gadopsis; species Gadopsis marmoratus. Next base: position 6,212 of record JAVQJF010036766.1, read on the forward strand.
GCCTGGTATAGCCAGAAGCTTATGGTGGCTAATGTCACACGGACATTCTTGTGTCGCTTTGTTGACTTGCACCAAAACGCTGTCTGGGTGTGTCGCAGACGAACACGTGTACAACGGCAAGTAAAGGCATCGCACCTCACCAGGCGACTTTGTCGTTTCCGACTTTGTCGACTTTGTCACAAATGGGAATGGGAATGGGAATGCATTTAACAATAAACATTGTTAAATGCAGGTAACGGATGAGGTTTTATTTATTTTTTTACGTCTGCTAAATGTGGCCATGGCAAGGTCATTTGACTTTTGGACCATTTTAAAGCAGCTGTCTCAGGAGAGTCTTGAGGATAGAAGGATGACTTCAGTGGGCCGTGATGCTGTGGCCAGCGGCTGATTGTCAGCTTTCATTATATATGTATTGCCTCGTCTTATCGCTGACTGCAGCTGCCTTCAGCTTTCACACGTCATGGTTTTATGATTGTGTCACCGATTCCGAGTGTCCACCTGAACAACGCCGTTCAGGTGGACATGGGATGGCCACGTTTGGAAAGATGAGCCGCAGCTTCGGCCCCAAAGTGGCTTTATCAAACCCAGTTGCCACGGGAGCCTGGGGAACTCCGGGAACCAGGCACTCCTGCACAAACTCACGTTTGGATCACCCCACCCCCCCTTCTTATAGACACGGAGTCTAGAGGACTTTGGCCCGGCAGCGAGGCGTTCTACACCAGCCTGTTGCTGCAGCTACAAGGACCTAGTTGACCAGTAGTCTTTACAGACAACATAGGAGTTCAGTGGCAAGAAGACACATTTGTAGGACAAACCTTTTATAGCAGGTATGAATTGTTCATTGTTAACTTCCTCTACTTCACGCGGGAACGCAGCAGGTCAGTGAACGTCTGTGCAGGAGGCTGACATTAGTGGAGAAGCATCAAGGACGGTTTGCGTTCACAGATGCTTGTTACATTTGACTTCAGTGTGTGACGACACCATGTTAGCAGACGTGGCTAAGCTAAGCTTTATATTTTCATTGGTGCTTTCAGACTTGGGATTGAATCTTGGGACTGATGATATAGAGACTTCAGGTGATGTAACACAACCGCCGGTGACCCTATGAAACTTGACTTGGTTGTTATCTGGAATACAGATGGATATTTTCTGTGCTGTTGTGGACCAGACACCAACTATTGTTTTTAGCTTGTTAGCGTTAAATATCTTCTCAACCTGTGTTGATATAAACATAAAAAAATAAGATATTGTTAAATGTTGTAGTAGTGGATATAGCCTGGTGACATATGTTAATATTAACGTCATTTTTAAAAAACACTGTGTAGTTAGCTATGTAGCTAGCAAGCTACTATCTGCTCCAAGTTACAAGTAGGGAATATTCTAGGGCTAATGGCACAGATTGCTGTAGCAATCTTTCCGTGGTGAGTGTGAAACAAAGGAAACCTTTACTTTTTTTTTTCGCTTTTGCAAGAAGGACAAACAGTCAAACAGAGAGCAAAAACTCACACGGATCTTTTGTGAAAGAGAAGAGGGAGGGAGGGCGGCTTTTGTCTTGGTGCAGTTGGACCATTCCGTCGCTCGTCTCCCGGAGCGAACCGGACACGGTGAGGGTTTGTGTCTCGCTGTGTGCAGCTCAGCTGTGAGTAGAGACATTTAGACGTCACAAGATTAGCAAACTAAAAACACGTTCAGCCAAACATAATGCTTAAGGATCAAAGATAAACGTTTCCATCACACGCGTCGCTTTAGGCCAAATACAGCGCAAACTAAAATCTGCATAAGAAATGGATTTACACCCACTCGACCTATTTCTCTTTCTCTTTATCAGCTGTTGTATATTTATCCGTTGTAGCTAATTCTTTTTCCTGAGCCTACGGTGTCGGGCTGATATTTTATTGTGAATGTTTTATTCATTTTCCAATGTCTCGTGCGTGTGTGTGTCTGTGTCTGTTTGTTTGTGTGTGTGTGTGGTTCTGAATGTTTTCCCTCATATAATACAACACCCCAGCTAAGTACATAATGTAATTGGCCGTATTCACTAAATAGTGAACCCTGTGTCTCTTAGCAGCTCAACTTCCTGGTGTCCATTTCCGGAATGTGCTGTAACTTTTTCATGCAATTTCGTTGTGACCCGTGACGCCCTAAAGTTCACAAATAACTTCCATCGTGCATGCGGGCCCATATTGGCACCAGTGCTGTAAACGGTGTGAAATGTGTTGGCTCAGCGTGCTGTAGGTGAAACATAGCAGCTTCTTGTTTTGCACACCTACCATATTGTAACCATGGAAACAGGAGTCAGTAGTTAGCCTGTGGTTTGGATGTGAGAAGCGTCTCTTAACAGCAGATGATTGAATGCTGCTGTTGTTTGTTCGGGGGGGGTTTACTGGCTTTTAAAGGCCAGTATTTGTTCATCCGTCTTGTCGCCAAGCTGTCCTGTCATGAATGTGCGCCTCATTTCAAGGTTTGAGCTGTTACTGCTCACAGGGAGTACACCCAGGTTTTTACTCTTTATTCCAGGGACCAAGGGAGCTGTTGACAACAGAGTTTAGGTGCATGGTTGGTCATCCAAGTGTTACAGCATCGGGAAGTTAATTAAAAAGCACGGAGAAGCTATTTGCTATATTTTGGGAAATATTTCGTAGTCATGCACCAGGGCAAACCAGAAAGGCCTATATTTGCATCGACCTCATTGAACTATTGTAACATGATGTTCAAGCCAAAACCTGCCGGTTTCCAGCTGGTTCATGGGAGCTTGGCATGTGGTGAAAAGGTTTGGATTAACACACTGACCTGTTGCACCACCCTCCTTCCCAGCCAGCTCTCAGAGCCCTAAGGGACCTGCTAATGGTATCTTCACAGAGACCTAAATACTAAAGGATTTTTAACCTGGGAACATAAAAGGACCCACACGAGAACACAGAAAATATGGGATTCATGCAAGTCTGTCTACATGCAGTTGGTTAGGAGTTTGCGTGTGTCAGGCGTCAGATGTGATGCTGCGGCAAGTTGATTTGTGTCGTGGCCAAACACATTTAGTGGTGCGAACGCTGTCTGTGACGCCTGCTACTCATCCATCACACAGGTTTGGTAGCCTAGAGGCCGTCTGGCAGTGAAATAGTGCCAGCTTTCAATCGGCTTCCTTGACAAAAACACGAGACAGGCGTCGGTGGTGTAATCTGTCTGTGTTCCAACAGATGTTCAGTGGGAGGACTCGTGAGTAGTTGTAGACTTGTAGCCAGAAAATGTTTGAAGCTGGTCCTGTTTTTTTGTGAATACGCAGCTCTGTTCCACAGCCCAAAGGGGTCTTTTACTCCCCACCCACGTTAAAAGCTAACTGGTCCCAGATTACAGGTTAGCGCTAATGGTGGGGCTGGAGCTCCTCATCATGCAGATGCTCCATCAGTTGGAACGCTATGCTCATTGCAGTGAGAAGAGCGAGAAGATGCACCAGAGCATTTATTTGTGGGTGAGAACAATGTTTCTGCCCAGGTGTTCCTGCACGTCAGGAAACAGAACTGAGCCGGAGGAGCAGAAAGAATCACAGTGCTTCTTTGGCTACAAAACCGTGTCCTTTGTTAACATCACGCAAAAACGGAAACCGTTTTTGTGGCGTTTTTATGAGCTTTTCAAAGCGATTTGTTGTACTTGCTGTTCTAATGCAAACTTTAGCTAACATTAGCCACAGCTAATCACTTACTATCTTTTTTCCAGAATGGTCAACCGCATGCTGAGAAAGACCTTGAGATGCCTTTCAGACTCTGTGATGGCTACATGACATACAAGCTTCTACCTATGACCTTGCATCAATCTCTTCTTACGTCCCAGCCTGGTGTCTTGCACACATTACCATTTGCTTTTTAAAACATCCGCCTATAAAATCAATGTATTGCCCGAGCATGTTGTGCAGGAGCTAGTGTTTTATGAATTTGATGTCTGACTTCTCGTCACTCCACCTCTGAGAGCATCTCACAAACAAATGTTGCTCTGCAGACCTCTGGGACGCCGTGTCTGCAGCAGAGGGGCACAGCAGCAGGCAACAGCTGACATGTAGAGTTCAGAGGTCACTCTGTATTGCGCTGGTCTTCCAGGGCCCCCCGTAGGTGGGCTGACCCCTCATTGTGACAGCTGGACAGCCAGTCGGGGAGTCTCCCTCCCATGCATCACCCGGGGGGAGAGTTCTGTGTGGGTGGAGTTCAGCTCTGCCAAATAGGATATTCGGGTAGTTTAGCAGACTTTGAGTCTCCTCCTATACATGTTATATTCAAACATAGGCTCAGGTTTAAATCCTGTCACAGTATAAATTAAGTCACAGTATGAGAGAGAGTTTGTCGATGTGTCTTTAGGCCCCAGTCTGACCTCCCTCTTCGGTTGTGTTTGTGTTTGTCCACAGGAGAGACAGCGACTAGAGACCATCCTAAACCTCTGTGCTGAATACAACAAAGGCGAGAGCACCGGCCTGGACAGCCTGGGCTCAGGGAGGACGGGTTTCCCCGGGGGGCTGACAGATAGCCTGGGGCGGAGACCATCCATGGAGAATGTCCTAGGAGGGATACCGTCCTCAGCCGCGCTCCGCCTGGTGCAGAGACAGAGAGAGAGCGACGAGGAGAACCTGAAGGAGGAGTGTAGCAGCACAGAGAGCACTCATCAGGAGGTGAGGGCATCTCCTGCTGCCAGCACAGCAGCAGCAGCAGCACTGCACAATGGAGACAGACAGGTCAGAGGGGACGCTTATTTCTCAACAAAGACGCTCTCTGCATGCCACTGTGGAACCAGAATTAACAATTCATCACCCGTATTAGCCAATGCATGAATGTCACCATTATTAGCTCTCCACATACAGTGTAGAGCCACTGAGGCCCAGGTTCACGCAGGTTTTAATTCTGAGCATACTGTGTACTAGGTGAACCCACAGAGTGTATATAGAGATGGACGACGCGTCTCCACGTCCTCCTACTGTACAAAAATGAAGCCAAGATATCACGCATACGGGCGCTACCATCTTGCGCTGGTGACGATACTTGGAGTCTGCGCAGTAGTGATCTGCGGCTTGAGTTCCCGCCTACACACCCGCCTGAACCAATCGTCACCAAACATATCAGAAACATGAACTCCCGAACAAACATCAGCGTGATAAGAACTACCTGGCTCATGTCCCATCCACATACTGCAGCCAGCCACCAGGGGGCCATCCAGATGGCTTTGGCTTCACTTTCTGGGGACCTGACATGTTGCCATCTTTATATACAGTTTATGGGTGAAACACAGAGACGGAGTCTGATGGATCTTTTCCTAGTAACCTCTTAAACTGTCCTTTGCTCTCACAATCTGCTGCTTTTTCAAGTAATGAAAAACAAAAGACACCCAGAGTGACCATCAGGGGAAGAAGAAGGTGCACTGTGTTGTTAATAGTGCAGCAATGCTTTTTGGGCTGTTCGTCGGAGGGTTACAGGCTACCTTGTTGACCTTGTTCAGACTGCTGGCAATTCAGATTTCTTTCTCAAATCAGATCTGCAAGACAGACTGATCAGATTGGATTTGTGTGTCCAGACTTCGCCAGCTTATCTGAACGGGTTGCTGTGGTAACGACGTAGGCGTCCTTTACTACGTACGCTGGTGACGCGCCTTTTCAATGTGGAAGCACGAGAAACAATCCAAACAGTCGCGCTGTCAAGTCGTCACCCCGGGAGGCTGGTTGGTATACAGCCGCTCTGATGCGCTTCTGGACACTCTGGATTTGATGTTGTCGTCGTGTGTCGCTGTGCGAGTGACACAAAGCACACTTTGAAATCCGAATTGCAATCTGAATTGCTGTCCAGACTTTCTAAAATCAATCTGGTTATGCTAAAATAACAGATGTGGGCTGGCAGTCTGAACAAGGCCTTAAATAATGGTGCGGGATGAACCTCGTTTATCAATCACCTCCTCTCTGTGTCTGTTCCCTCATGTCTATTTCTTCTGTCCGTCTCCAGTAGACTGTGTATGTCGAGCCATTATCCAATCATTTTGAATTTTAACGGATCATTTTTTTTTGGACCAAACGAGAGTTTTGTTTTTGGTCTTGCTTGCAAATCCACCTAAACTACATTTAGACCTGAGACACTAATGATTCGCCTGTGAACCACCAAAATGCCACGAAAGTAATAACAGTAACCATAAAAGAAATTCACGTGAATACTTGTATATAAACGGATGAGAATGTCACAGCACATTAAGTTAAAGTTAAGGCCTTCCACCTGCTCGGTTCTCTCTCCCTGCAGCATGAGGACTCATCCAGTTCCGGCAGTGCAGGGCGCCTGGAGCTGGGTTACCTGGAAGACGAGCGGGTTCGTGTTCTTGCTCGCATCGACGAGCTCAAAAACCGGCTGACGGAGCTGGAGCAACAACTCCAGGAGTCCAAACAAGAGGTAGAGTGCACAAAGTGGATGCTCGTGGAATCTGTGTCCACAGCAGCAGTAAGAGCTGAGTCCAGTTCATGGTCACATCGTCGTCACCACGTGGTTCTGTTCGTCCGTGGAGGCCTGCAGCTCAGGCTCTTATTAGTCTCAGAGCTCACTGTGTGACTTTCATGTGGCCCACTCTTCCAGGCGGAGATGGAGCGTGCCTTGCTGCACGGCGAGAGGCAGGCGGAGCTCGACCAGATAGAGGCTGAAACGGACATCATCGCTCAGCTGCAGCACAAGCTGGAGAGCGCCATCCAGAGGGAGAAAGACAAGGTACAGAGAGTAGTGGATATATACACATAAGCAGCTCACTGTTAACATGCTGTTTTTGAATCCACCAATTAAATTCAAGTATGCGGGAATCCGATATTTGCTGAGGTTGTGTACATTCTGTGACACTTACAGAGGAGAGAGCGCACACATACACTCACTGCCTGAGCTCCTAAACTGTCACATGAGTCCTTGCATAAGTCGGCATTCCTGTCTGTACCAAGCATCCTTGACTTGGAGAATTGAATGCATTACAGTTACAGAGCTGGGAGCCTCCTTGGGTATTCTCTCTTGCATGTTTTCACCCCTCAGATTAACTCTCATCTGTTTTTTTTTCTTCAGCTGGACTCTGCTAACTAACCGACATCTGTTAACCCCTAATCCTCCCTCTGCTTCTTCAGCTGTGTGTGTCTCTGATCCACTGTGCTCGGCTGCGTCCCCACTGTCTGCATGACAGACCCAGTGGGCCAGGAGGCCTGCCCTCCTAAGGCTGCCTGGGCTCTGTAGTCTTTGGTTCTGCAAGAGACCTTTTAAACATGGCGTTCTGGTAGTGGACAGGGGAAAAACTACTAGCATGTTCTTCATAGTGGTTTTAGCGGGGTTATTTTTTCTTTATCGCACCCATCACATTTTAACTGTAGCAGGAAAGAAAGGAAAAGAAAAAGTACATTTACTAGCTTGGTTTCTTGACTTTTGGTTGTTAAATTGTTGTTAACATCAGCTCTCGGTAAAAATTCCAGTGTTCAAAGTTTTGCGTCCCTGTGAGAGCTCCACGGGGTTCCCAACAAAATGCAACGGTGTCATTCATGATCGTTTTATTGGTGGATAAATCATCAGGAATGTGTCAGTGTTACCTCCCCTCCTACACTCTTATATCTCTTGGAACTTTGTGCCTAATTATGTCCAAGAACACAAGTTATCTTGCGTGGGATCCCTTCTCACGCAATTGGATCGACATCTGGCATGGATGCCCCAGGTGTTAGTAGAAAATTAGAAGATAAGTTCTCCTTGGACCTGTGTTCTACTACTGACTGTAAGATCTTTTGGCATTATGGTATAAAAATGAATCGGCGGCGTCTCCGAGAACTGATCAAAGCTTCACCTCGACTCTGAAAAGACCTGTCAGTGCTGGCAGTCCTGAAAGACCTGCCAACCTTTTCAGTTTCACACATCAAGATGATGAAGGTATTTAATACTAAAGCCACCTTAGCTCCAACACGGCCAATAACAAGTTAGTAGATGTTGATTGATTCCTGAGCTTGAAACTGGAGCAGCACCAAAGACACATGACGTGTCTGCACCAGAGACGGTGTCGTCGCTGTCAGGTTAACACCGCTCGGGATTATTGCACATGAGTTTCTAAACCTTCTGGGGCCAATGAATGTCAGGTAACGATCGGGCAGTTTTCTCACAGCTTACTAAAGTTGGACTTGTTGTAAAATACGTATGCCCTGTCAGGATGTTTACAGCCAGTAATCATCAGCATGTTCTAGGGAGGTAGTATCTATTACTTCAAATTAAATGAATCGAGTTGTATTAGCACAATGTGAGGATGACCTTCTCTGCTGCTGTAAGACCACGTGCCGCCTATGAACCCCAGACCCCAGTTGTAACACCCTGACAACTCAGCACCTACATCCTGCGGCCGACGCGACGTGTGTGATGCTAACACCTTTTTATTTGCACGGTGTGGATTTTGAGCACTGTGTTTCTCTCTCTCTCTCTCTCCCACCCCTTCCTCGTCCATCCATCCTGTGTGTGGGTGTGTTGTGTCTTTCTAGGAGAGGGCTAATGTTGAGGCCGAACGCCGGGCCCTGCGGTGCCTCCAGGAGGGCTACGCTGAGTTGAAGAACCAGCTTCATAACTGTCCCGAGTCCCTGCGGGAACAGTTGCAGGAACAGCTCAAAAGGGTGGGTCGTCAAACAGAAGCACCTAGACCCCCCCCCCCCCCACCACCACCACCGCCACCCACCTAAGGCCTGTGAAACTACAACACAGGACCCAGTCTGTCACCACACACACCTCCCATGAAATCACAGACACCATCCCACCCTCCAGGCGCAGGGTCAGGTGAAGCGCATTGGCCCAGCTCACAGAAGCACCTGTTTAAATGTAGAATGTGCAATATCTGGTGAAATCTTTTTTTTTTCCTCCTCCAAACGAAGTTCGTAGTATTTGCATGCGTACAGACCGTGTACTGCATGCCGCCCTACAAAGGCAAGATGCAGTAGCTGCATATTTGGTCAAGCTTGAGTTTAGACGTGAATCTAAACTAAATGTACCTGCTGGTCTCCCCTAGCTGTTATCTGTAATTAAGCAATAATAATTTGATGAAGTGTCATTTTGGCAACTTGGTTAGTTAGAACGTTTTACTCTTTTAAACAGTTGGAAAAGACGAGAGAGTGGAAATCCTGCGTTTTGCCAGACGATGCTGTTTTTCCGTTTTGCATTCTGTGAAGATTATCCAAAGGCAGACTGCAGCATCTGTATTTTTTAGGCATTATGTTGGTTCCATGGCAGTGATTTGTTTTGCGTGGGGGCGAAAAGGCAAACAGAGAAGGCTTTACACCCGTTCTATCTGTTGTGCAGCCAGCAAGCCTGAAAACTTTAAACCCTCTTTTCTCACTCCTGCTCTCTGGCAGTAGCTTATATATACACAGCAGCTCTCAGCACTCGCCGTCGCACCATTCTACTGGGCCGATTCACATGGTTTACAGAAACACACGAACACACGGCCTCAGTGTATTTATGAGAAGCCCTCGCAGACGCGCCGCTGCCACTAGCTGCAGGAACCTTCCCTCCTCCAGACCTCACCTACATCCTACTCAAACCCTCACGTCAACACAGGAGCGCACACAATGGCTCCTGGTCACTTCAGCGGCTACGATGCATTTTGGCAGAAATGTGCGTCAGGCGATGCTGTCGCATGTGTGACTCTGACCTTGCATCTCTTCTGTGATGTGCCATGGCTCGCATCACTTGTGTAACTGCTCACTAATCAATTAACATAGGCCCTGACTAGATCCACCCTCTGTCTTCCCTTGCTTCCCTTGCTCTCATCCTGTGACTGCTGTTGTTTGGTTTACCACTTAGACAGAACAAAGCCTGGTAGAATAACTATTGTAGGCTACACTGATGTCTCGACAGCGATGCTCTGTGTGCAGAATCAGACACTGTGATTCAGTTTAGCTCTGCGTGGAGTAAAGTGTTTGGCTCACATTCAGATAGCGGGAGCAAAGTTTGAGATCTCACATTACAGATTATAATCGGGAACATGTAGAGGTTTCAGACCTGACGTAAAAAATTGTAGCCAAAAAGTTGTATTTTAAATGTAAAGGCCCGCCCTTTGCCTCTTGTGTATTAGAGTGCATATAGCTGTGCTGCAGTGGAAGCATGTTCTTCATGGCTGCCTGCTTGACTGAGCACGGGTTTTAGTTGTCCTCAGAATCGGCTTCAGCCATGCTGGTAAAACAGAGAACGGTGGCTGGCTTTGAAATGAGCAATGTCTATAGTGTGCCTTTCTGTTTGTGGTGTGACCGCTGACGTTGTGCGTGGGCCGCCGTCAGGACGGAGAGGCGTTGGAGGCAGGAACCAAAAAGTTTGAGGACCTGGAGTTCCAGCAGCTGGAGAGAGAGAGCAGCCTGGAGGAGGAGAGGGAGACCATCAGCCAGCAGCTGCTCCAGGAGAGAGCAGAGTACCACAGCAACGTGGCCGAGAGGAAGGTGAGGGAACACCTGACGCATCCTCATTATGGTTTGAACCATGTGGATTTTTGTGTAATGTAGAGTTTCAGAATCCAGTATAAAGGAAATACAGCGTGCGCTCATACAGCAGGCAGACAGGCCTCAACCATCTGGACACAGTTTGCTTATTTACTCACTGCAGAAGCAACGTCAGCACACGACTTCAGTATTTCTTATTTCTCAATTCTCAGTAATTCTATTATTTACGCCAACAAAGTGCCACTGCAAGACATTTGGTGTTTACCGCATGGAGGACGTCCATGCAGCTGCAGCCATTTCAGTCATGCTTTCATCTTCCTCTGCCACATCCATCCATGCTGGTATTTAGAAAGTTGTACAATACCGTGCCATCGCCACAGCTTGCATCGAAGACTGAATCCCCTCTGTGTCTTCAGGAGAAGGTGTCTGCTCTGGAGAACCAGGCCAGCCAGCTCGGCCTGCAGGCATCTCAGGAGTGCGAGCGGCTGGCCAAAGACAGGACCCTCACACTGCAAATGCTCCACAAGGTACAGAGCAACCCGGTCTCTCTATCTCTGGGACACTGAGGGTGCATGAACACTGTTTCGCCCAAACTGGGATTATGTTTTAAGGACGTGTACAGCTACAGTTAATAATAATGCTGATATTTGGGCCTTTGAAGAGTTGCTCATACGCGTCTACGTTCCAGGAGAAGGAGAGGCTGTCGGCCCTGGAGAGGAGGTACCACAGCCTGACGGGTGGAAAGAGCTTCCCCAGGTCCTCCACTGCAATGAGAGAGGTGAGAGAGCTGCTGAACCTCTGTGTGTGTGTGTGTGTGTGTGTGTGCAGCGAACACACACACACACACACACACAGAAACACACACACACGTTTGCACTCAGCGCTCCTGGCCTAAAAACCAAAAAACACTCCTTTAACTGACAGTGATTGGTTGGTGTGCACGCCTGGTGATGATCTTTGGTTGGAAATGTTCAGCGCGCCCGGTGTAACCAGACTAATCTAAAGACTGATGGTAGCCACGTGTTTCGACTTTGTGTGTACTGCAAGCTAATCCTTTTAATGCTCATTACATTAGTGGACTGTCTATTTAACTCTGACATGTCGCCACTGGACAAGTCCAGCATCAGACAGAACACCTGTTTGACTTTACTGGCAGGGTTCGAACAAAGTCTTGAAAGTTTGGAAAAGGCTTCATTTTAACTGGTATGTTTTCAAGGTTAGGAATATGCTTGAATTGGAACATACTCCCTTGAAAAATGCTTGATTTTCAACACGATCACTCGTGCAAACCAAACATCTTTAATATTTGAAATGTTTGTTTGTTTGTCATTTATAGTAACAATTTTAGATGCAATGATAAAGGTTTTGAGAGATTTCTGGTTTAGGCACCTTGAAAGTGCTTGAATTGTGCTCTTAAAAAGCTTTACGAACCTTTGAACTTGTATCTAGTCTCCCGTAAGTGTTCTGTGGGCATTTAAAGCACTGGTTCCTGAATTGTTGAAACAGGAAGCGCTCCATATCAGCGAGGCTGACCTGTTGTTGGAGGATGTCCACTCCTCCCAGCGTTCCCTCTGTCGAGCCTCTCCTCGCTGCTTACATCCCCCCCCTCCCTGTCAGTTGTACCCCAGCAGCCCTACGGAGGTAACCAGACTAATGTTCCCCGCATGAAGCCCGCTGCTTCCCCTCTGCTGTCTGTGCAACTCACCCCAAAAGGCCACCCATTGTACTGTTGGCATCCCGGTCACACTCGGACTCTTTGCCGTGTCTGTCCGGGTTGCTGTCTCCAGCAGAGGAGCCGGGCGCAGCTTTCAGTTGTCTGTTCCGAGCCCAGGGGTGTAGTGGGAGATGCAGTAAGCCCACGCAAACGCCACCTTTGCTGGACATGTTACGTGCACACGCTGTCAGTCGGAGCACGTCCTGTCAGACAGGAGACAGCGCGTCACGACGAGTCACTGCTTCGTAGAGCTTGTTCACGATGATTTGCACCTACAGATCACAAGGTCGGCATCTTCTCATTCACCACTACATCTCACTGGTTGTTGGGACAGCCAACAGACGTGCCCGTGTGCGTGGCATCCAGGCGTGGCGCTAAAGATGCACTTCCTGCTGCTTGGTGTGTTCCCGTTTGTCTGTCGTCCCGTTTTAGCTGTAGTAACAGGACTTGGAACGTTTGTTTTTTTTTCTCGACACATAACCTCCGTGCTTGTGTGTATGTGTGTGTGTGTTAATGTACTGTACATAGGAAGTATGGTGCAGTGTTGTTCTCATCCTGTCTGACCGTTGTTGGCTTTTGGCTGGTGCTCAGGAGTACATGAAGCTGTCGGATGCCTATGAGATGTGCGGCGGCAGCGGGCACCATGAAAGCAGCAGGCCCGCCGCCTCTCACGGCCGCTCGTTTGCCATAGATGCTGCGTTAGCTGCCGCCTGTGAGGTACCATCACTTCCTGTCTGTCTCTTTCCTGATTTGCTACTGTCTTTACTTTGCGCTCGCCTCCCTCTGCCTCTCTCCGTCCTTCCATTTCCATGTCTTGTTGCTCCCTCTGCTGGTTTTGCTGTTAATCAAACTGACTGTGCTGTTGGCTTTGCTGCATCAGCCTTTGGTGCGTGCAGCTTGTGCTCAGCGCCTCTGTAGCTGCAAGGATCTACGGCGTCATATCACCAGTACAGGGGGTTTAATTAGGGCTGGACTGATAAATGCAGGTTTCCCCTTGAGGCAAGCAGAAGTCGGTATTTTGTATTAATAACGGCCCTTATTAAACTGTAAAATTGATTGTTCTTTCTGAACATGTAGGGCTGGGTGTACAAGGTGTGTAATAAAGGTGTTTGGGGGGAATCTTTAGACCTTTATTTGCTAGCCGAGAGTAGAGGCATTACAGGAAATGGGGGGAGAGAGAAAACAGCTGACGTTGCAGGTCAAGGCCACCCCACCAAAACAATACTTATATCAATAATACCCCCATTGAGACATCTAAACATATATTTTTCATCATGAGCATTTTTTCTGTTTTATCTTCACCATTTTCTTACTAATTAAAAAAAGCCAAACTGGACTAATGCGTCACTTTTTAACTGAACAGCCATGCAGTTAAAGGCCTGAACCTAAATACAGCAATGACCACAGTTGAAGTAGCTGAGCAGTTTCTGATTGGTTCCCAGTGTTACCCAGCTCTAATGACACATGTAGCAACGAACATATGAAAAGCGATGAATGATGGCGCTGGCTCCGTACATCAGTGTGACCCTAGTGCTGACTGTGTGAGTCGTCTGCTGTGTGTCACAGAGCAGCCCCCCCCCCCCCCCCATGATGCAGAAGGTCACTAGGTGCACTTGACATGTCTCCCTCCTGCTGCCTGTCTCGTGTCTTCCTGGCGTGCATGTCTTCACTCCTGTCTGTCTGTCTCCTCTCCACTCCCTTCTCCTCCCGTGTGTGTGTGGTGCTTTGGGAAGGAGTATGTGACAGTGGGCCAGTTAAATCAGATGTATGGGATGCCAGAGGTGGAGTCGTCCCCTACATCCCCGCTTCGCCAGTGCCTGCAGTCTGGAGCCGTAGACCCCGCCTTCTCCTGCCTCGCCTCGCCTCATGGCTCCTCCCTCTCTCTCTCTGTGGAGGTGTGTGCAGTCTTCCTTCCTTCCTTCCTTCCTTCCTTCCTTTTTTCTGCATTTGTTTACCGGCTGTCACCAGTTTAACCAAGAAGTGTTTTATATAATAATAATCATAAATAATAATACATTTTTACATGAATTGGTGTAGCAGAAATATGGTTTCTCATCTCTCCTACCATGAATCATCCCGCGACCCCTCAGGTTTGTCTTGTGACCCCTTGTGGGGGTCCTGACTAGTCATGTCACCGCAAAAGAGGCGTAAACTTGATTTCTCGTGCTCAAAATGACAAATAACTTGAGAAGATGAGCAGGTTTGTCAATAAAATATATGTCCATCATGTTACCATGGACGTGTATCGTAGCCCCTCATCAAGATGGTGTATTATTTCTATTGTTAAGTGCAAAATGATGTTCTTTGTCCCAACAACATTTTTTTTATGTTTTCGGATCCGTGCGACTATTTGTTTTGGTGCGAGTGTTCTTAAATAAGGGGTCCAAAAAAAGAGAAATCTGTTAGTGTTACCTACAGATGTAGATATACACCACTGTATTTTCCTGGCACACTCGCTGTCTGTTGCACTGCAGGTTTGCATCAAGTCACAGACTCCCAGATTCACCAAAAAGTGGCTCACAGTCGTACGGCTGATTTTGCAAACGCAGTCTACTGACGTTTTCCAGTCAAACATCGAAATTGCTGTGTCAGAACTGAACTTTGTATGAATCGCTTTAATCTGTTCACTTCCACCATGAGAAGGCAACAGTTTTATTATTGTATTATTTCACAGCAGATTTATTTAAAATGGTCATCGGCTGCACATTAGTAAGCAGTTTCACATCAGTGGAGACAGAACAGGCAGCTTGTTACTGTGGTGAGAAACACTGAAACAAACATAAATCTGTTGTGTTCTTTCAGTTATTGTAAAGTCTAATCTGCAGAGAGACTGTATGCTTTAGGATCCGAGGACGGCTGAAGTGAAGTAAAACATAAAATTAGATGAAACTTGAATGTTCTTGTGAGAAACTGGGTCATTGCAGCAGCAACATAGAATTAGAATAGAGACATGTAATATATGGATATAGCAGCTGGAGGGTATAAAGCATATTGCAGCTGACAACAATAATGTGTTGTAAATACGTAAGAACATTTTTAAGCGTACAAAAGCCTTAATTGCACAAATGTTTCTAGTCTTTTCCTGCTGTTTTTGAATGCTTTCTAATCTCCTCTTGTCTTCTCCCTTTTTTTTCTTCCTCCCTCTCTGCTGTTCTGCCTCTCGTTGCTGCTCGTCTGTGTGCTCTGCAGTACCAGTCTGAGGCCAGTAGGCCTCACCTCCCCAAGCTAGATTTAGAGCAGTGGTACCAGGAGCTGATGGCTGGCTCCAGCCAGCTCTTTCCTCCCCCGCTGCCAGCCAAGTCTGTGTCAGGCCGCAGGCCCGTGCTGCAGGTAGAGGGCCTTTCTTCTTTCGCCTCACTTTCTCCCTCATTCTTCTGCTCTTTGCGTGTGCTGTTTTTTCTCCGGCATCCTTCGACTTGCTTTAATTCATGTCCAAGGAGTTGGGTTCCATTTGTTTGAGATGAAGTGAACTCCTGACTAAAAAAAAACTGCCAATAAAAACAAATTGCAAAAAAATAAAAAAGGCGCGCCCGTGGACACAGCTGCATGCCGGAGCTTTTTGTTTGGACTGTTAGATCAGTGCATTGACACGAGGTCAGTGTACGTGTGTTAAGTTTGGAATAAAGCTGAGAGTAAGCGCCTGTAGCAGAAGACGTCCACAGAAAACTTCAGTCGCCACTTAAAGTAAGAATGTGTGAACAGATTCAAGTCATTACTTTGAACATCAAGACCTTCCACACAGATACTGTGGAACATGAGCGCAGCATTAACTTAAGAGGCCTGACGAAAGAGCTGTTCAATGAAGTGTGTGTGTGTGTGTGTGTGTGTGTGTGTGTGTGTGTGTGTGTGGGTGTGTGTGTGTGTGTGTGTGTGTGTGTGTGTGTGTG
>JAVQJF010036773.1:0-17745 GCA_036023855.1 Gadopsis marmoratus
TTCTGTTCAAGTTTTATTTTTCTTAACTGCATTTCTGTTTTATGGCATTCTCTTCTGTAAAGCACTTGGTGCATTTAATATCTTTGTCGAACTGCATTTCTTGTATGAATGGTGCTATATAAATAAAGTTTATTATTATTATTATTTGTTTTGTCGGAAAAATTAGCGGCACCCAATCATTGGCTATCAAGACAATAAATTCATCTGAAGACGCAAACTATCGTTGAGCGTGCTCTAATCCCCGCTCTTTTATTATTTTGTGGCTATGAGACTCTAAAGGGCTTACTGTCTCATTCTGTACAAACTGAAGGGATCAAGGTAGCCTTATAACTGCCCCACTTTCAAGTAGAAAATGAAAAGCGTGAAAACCAGAGCACATTCTCTCTTCGATGGGACCAACTCAAACTCAAGCAGCCTTGAGAAAACTTTGCTTGTTCAACAGGGAATCAATGGCAGGAATTATTGTGGCGTTTTGCCATTTGTGCTTATTCTACCTGCCTTTCTCTTTGGCCCTCCCCAATATTTTCCATTTACTTGCTACGGAAATGCTATGTGTAAAAAGAGCACTGATGCCATTTGTCTCAAGTACTCCAAAGTCAATGAAAAAAAGAATTGGAATGGGCTGTGCAAGCAGATTAGCAATCTTTGTGCTTCATGGATGCCAGTCAGGAAAGCATCTACCCGTTCCTTTCTCCACTTGTCTTTTTTCAGCTGTTCGATTTAATGCCAGATATGTAAATTGCTTCTGAAAGTCATACAGGAGCTCATACGGGATCAGTCAGGTTTTAAAAAGGCAACAAAAAAAAGCCTGTATCAGATGACATAGGGTTATCAACATGGGAGATCTCCAGCGATGAAAGCAGTGGCGTATGGAGAGAGAGAGAGTCGTGAAAGGCAACAGAGAGATGGATACCAACATACGCAGGTATGCACTCTCTTTATCTGGGTAAGATCTTTTAGTAGCACTGGAGCGAGTGATCCACCCACACAAAAATTAGCTGACAGGTGTGTATGTGGGTGAACCACTCCAGTGCTACTAAAACATCAAAAGCAGCTTTTCAGAGATCAGAAAAGGTTCTTGGAAATTGGGCAGTAGGTTGGCGTCAAAGATCAGACAACAGGGACATTGGCCTGTGGCCACAAGGAATTGTAACATCTGATGTAATCAATACATTAATTATTAACATTGAACTATTTGCAAAGTTAACTCTAAATCTCCTCACTTGAATCAATGTTTGGACAGCGGCATTTTCTCAAACATCCCGTAGAATCCGTGAAGTTGTGAAGGTGGTGCCCCGACACCTGAGGAGAATCAGATTTTACTCTTGCTTATATTTCTGTTTTTCCAGTGAAATGACAAATGGGCGTCAGAGCAGGTCGGAGCATATGAGAAGGCAGACTTGCAGCTGTTTCTGTGTGCCTTCGTACCATCACTGTTTGTGTTCCCAGGGGAGGCGGACAAAGCGCTTCCAGGTCGCCCACTAACCTGCCTTCTCATTACCAAAGGTCATCCTGCTGGAACACAACGCTGACCTCTCATGCCAAAGGTTACTTAGTGAAGAGGAGGACGGGGAAGAGGAGGGGGGGATTAGGAGGAAAAAGGAGGAGTAGGGAAGGTGAGCGAGGGTTAACACTAAAAACAATCCTGTCTCTCCCCTCACTTTCATTTTACCTCATCATCCATCTTGGGACTAGTTCTTCCTGGATTGACACTCTTGTATTGCAAATGATACAGACTTCCTTGAGGCACTTCTTGATGTCAAAACCAGCAAATAATCAGATTTAAAGTCTCCAAATAAAGCCCCTTTTAAGGTTCTAATGTGAAGTTTTTTTCTATCACTCCCTCCTATTTCCAGGTTAAGAGTTTGGCATTTGGCAGAGGCTGGGGTGAATGCCTATAGATGGCATTGCTCTTAGATCACAGCAAGCTCATTAGCTCTCGGCTGCTGTTGCGTTCACTCAAACCAGAACAAAGACGTGATCGGGTGGAAATTCAAAGAGGGTAGGAGGGAGGAGTGCGAGGGAAGCAGATATGTTTCCTGGGATAAGGCAGAGCCTTAATAATGACTTCCTGTATTTAGCCTGAAAAACAAAACAGAGCAGCACCATGGACAAACACAAGTGCTATACAGGAGTGCTGTGATGCCTTCGATGCATAATCCATCTCTAACGTTATGTACAGTAGACATGAGTATGACGGGGCTGGGTGTATGTTAGGGGGTTACAACATCTGGATCTTGTAGTAAATGCATCTGGAGTTTCTGACAGTCTCTTAATACAGCAACAACCTCATCTTGGTCCATCTACGTTGCTCCCTCCCCCTCCCGTTTGGCTCTTCCTACTTCCATTCCCTACTTCCTCCGTCCTTTACTTGTCTCCTTCAGTTCCATGTGAAACTTTCCAATTACCAGAAACACGAGTTGGACATGAACTTGGAATATGCAAAACACAGGAGCCCTTAACAAGGGCCATGCTGAAATGTGATTGAATGCGTCAGCAGGTCGTAAAAGGCCGCCTGAAGATCAATGTAATTATGAAAGTTTTACATTGAGGACCTTCCGGACTGGGGAGTGACCGACGACAGGAGGAGGAGGAGGAGGGTGCTGCCAGCTTTATGTTTCCCCAACAGAACCCCTTTTTAACCCAACAAATGGAGAACAAGCAAGGTCTTCCAGCTGCCTTTCATCAGCAGCTATAATAGACAAGGGGAAAGAAAGACAGGACGAAAGAAAAGAGGTTTGTAACACCTGCAGCAGGGTGCCAGCAAACATTCCTTGGTCCTTCGGCCCCTTAGTGATGCACTCTATAAATCCTTGTGATTTGCTACAGTAGCGGGGCCTAAGTGCCACTTAAATCAAACCCCAAAGGGGAAGTTGTTGTGACCTTCAACATTTGGAAATGTGATTTAGGCCCAAGTGATTATTACAGAAACAAAGCTAGTTCTGTTTCTCTAATAAGAGAGGATGGAAGGAGGAAGGGTGTTTTGGAAGTGTATGAGAAGGAGAAGTGAGCACGGCAGCAGGTTTGCAATAATAATCCATTATTTGAAGAATCAGGAGAAATAACTCCCTGCTATTAAGTAAACTTCAACTAATAGTAAGTTCATTATGCTTTAGTATTCTGGGAAGACTATACACCCAAAGAAGATGCAGCTGTGCATATAGGAGCTAAGCCAATGTTTTCATTTGGTGAATGTGACAACTGCATAGTTTATGGTGTCCACATTTTCTCCAAAATCAATATCAGCACCGTTCCGTTTATCACGCTTATCATCTCCAAATCGTCACAGCAAAGACGGGAGAGGAAGTGTAAGTTGTAAATCAGACTCGAGGCGATGTCACCGAAAACTCCTCCGATGCTCAAACAACATTAACCTGAACCACAGTTGGTAAATAAACGAGAATGTGACTGACCCCAGAGACAAAAGCTCCACAAATCACTAGTCCAACAAATGAAGCAGCATGTCTGAATGTAACAGAGTATCCAGAGATCTATAAACTTGCTGTGCTTACGGTAACAGAAGGGATGGCACAGCTCAGGTCCGACCTGCCAGAGTATTGAAGACAGCTGACCACGACCAGACCCAACTGCACTCTTTGTCTCGCAAGAGCGCAAACTGTATTCTACATACAATCTGTCAGTAGGATTATACTCTAACATCAGTAACATAAAATAAAACTCTTTCGAAATTCGAATAATAAAGAATAATCATTTTTATTATTAATTTATTGTAATTCATTATTTATCCATTATGCTGATGGACAATACTGTAGCAGGAAGAAAAGTCACACCTACTGGCTAAAGAAGCTAAGATGAACATCTGGCAGCACAAATGAGCCAGCTGCTAATGGATGAGACCCACCCTGAATGGTTCCTATCATAGCAGCTACAATGACAAGCACATCTACACTTGTCACCTTCAATATCAGATTAGATCAATATCAGACCTATTCATATCATGTAGATGTGCTGTTATCTCGTTTTTGTTCTTGGGAAGGTTTATTGGGAAACATGAAAAGTTAAAAACACATACTAATAAGGACCAGAAAGACAGCAGAGCAAGTGTTAATGTGGAGTCATCAGAATGAACAAAAAACAGGGATCATCAAACCTCGACCCTTCATCTTAAAACAAAGGATAAAAAGTACGTGTTCCCATATACAAACTGCAAGGAGGAACACAAAGACAGCTTCAAAATTGTGCACACACACACACACACATCTGAAGTAAAACACTACGCATTGAAACGCTCTGGGGTTGGCCTTGACAACCGAGGATATCCTGTGAGAGGGTTCATGTCTGCACTGGCAGCCAGGGTCGATCAAGTGTACAATCCTACAGGGTGATGTAAGACTCGACAAGAGTTGTGTGCATTCATCTGTACATGTATGGGCTCTCGTGCTTTCAGAGAAGGAGCTATCTGGCTTCAAGCCACATCTCCTAATAGGCCTTGGTTTCTTAAGACAACAGGAAACAACTAACTTAAGTGAAGAAACACACAGAGGCCTTTTTAAATGGAGAAAGATTGGTTTAATTCATTAGTAAGAGACATTAAACACAATTCTTTTAAGTGATTACTTATTTAAAGAGCTTGTTGTGATACTCTATTGAACTTGCTGGTCATTTATGATTGAAGGTGTCACTTGGTGTTGAAGATGCTTGTGAAAGACAATTAAAAAGTGCCACGTACAGAAAACACAGCAGACACCGTTTTACTGCCAAGTGATTTCTGGAAAGTGAAGTGCAAAACTGTTGCAATGTCTGAAAGAAATGTACATAAAATCAGTCTACCATGACTTCCACCCAAACACCAGTCACATATCTAGTATAGCTTCCTAGCATTGAAACTGGTCAGAATTTAGTTGCATCAAAGCGCCATCGGCGAAAAGAGAGTAGTGTTTTTCTCTCTGTGGTCTGTCTTGCTTCAGGTCTTAAAAAAAAGAAAAAGAAAAAAAAAACTTGAGCTAAATAAAACACCAATAAAGTGACAGACATTTTGGCAACGTGAAATCGTACATGTTATTTTGCCCTTTGAATATGGCACGCCACCTGCTGGAGCAAAGAAATAAAAAGATCAACAGGACTTATACTGGTAGAATTAGCTTTGTTCGTGTTAATTACTCTCCTACCAACGTATTCGCAGTGTGATTACATTATTCATTTTGCCTTGAGAAACATTTATTGTACATTTTGAACTAATGAAGCACACAAGCAGCTGACAAAGGCAACTGAAAGTAATTGGAACTAAACTATGGGCTAGGATGTTTGACAATGATCAGCAAAGCTTTAAAATTTAGCCTGTATGATTAGTTGATTAACTGATTCGTTGATCGACAGAAAAGTAATCAGCAGCAATTTTGATAACCTATGTGTTGTTGTTTTGTTTTTTTTTCAAAGGAACTTTCCCAAAAACTCACTGGCTGTGTCTTCTTAAATGTAAATGTTTCCGTTTGTGTTTTCTATGAAGCTGAATTGAAGATTGCTGGGTTTTGGACTGTTGGTCACACAACACATGATAATCAATGAATTAAGAAAAGAACTGGTAGATTAATAGATGACGAAAATAATAGTTAGTCGCAGCCCTACTTTTAAAAGGGATGGAAGGAAAAATAGGCGGAAATGCGGACTAAACGCAACAGCAAATGAGGGCCTGAATTCTGCGAGAAGAACTGCTCAGGTGTGTGTGGAGTTAAAAGCAGCAACACAATCATGCAACGTAGACCACAGAGACCATATAGTGGGGGCTGAGGAGTTGCCAACACCCCAGTGAGTGCCATTAGTAAATATACCCAAACACAGAAGCCAGGCAGTCAGCTTTGCCAGAACCCTCAGCCTCCACAGGCCCATAGCCTGAGACTGGCCAGGGTCACAGTCAGCCACTCAGAGTGCTGCTGTGTTCGTGGAGCTGCTGCGTCCACCAGGAATCCAAAACAAAATGAGCATTAGTGAAACACAAACCTTTGAAGTACTGCTCCTATTCAATCCACTCCATCCCCCGCTCTGAAAGACGCTGCCAAGGAAATGCAAGCCAAATGTTGCTGTAGTTCCGTAAAGTTGACATGTATGGGTGTGCATTTGTGTGTACAGCCGTGTGTGTGTGTGTGTGTGTGTGTGTGTGTGTGTGAGTGTGTGTGCATGAACCATATGTGATCGTCGGTATGCAGGTGTATCCCTGTAACTTTATCAAACTGACACGCAGTGCAGTGAACATGGATTTCATCAATTGTAATCGACATGGAAGAAAGGAAACATGCTGGCTGAGAATAGAAAAATATCTGGTTCTTCACTAGTAGTGTTAAAAAAAAAATAAAAGAAGCAAAGCATGAAACAAAAAACAGATATAGAACTCAGTGTTGCCAAAATGAAATGGTTAAATCACTACACGACCGCTGAAATTCCTCAAAAACAATAGCTGCCGAACTCTAGAAGTGAGGAAAGGAAGAGAGGCAATGCTCAGGACAGTGTAAGACAAAGATAAGAGGGTGGACAGGAAGGACGTAGGAAGGAGAGAGAGTGCTATAGAGGATACAGAGAAAAAGGAAGGACATTTAAAATTGAGGGAGGGAGGCACGTTACATTGCTCTGCATAGCAGCAGCTTTAGTCCAATTTATGGATGGGCTCAAGCTACACAAAGGTCTTCGTCTAGTGAAACAAAAGAAATGGATTAGGCTGACCCCCTGCCACAGCCCTCCTCCATCTATTTCTCCGTCACTCCATCTGTACCTATCCATTCAACACTGTGCTGTGACCCAAAACAACCAGCCCTCCAGGGACAGCGGCTTGGGCCAAAGCCATGATTGTGCTCGTTCTCCATCCTTTTCTTCGCCCTTCCCACCCTTACAAACCCTCTCTGGTTTGTGTCAGTCTAATGGACAGTCTCTTAACTGCTCTATGGCAAGAAAGCAGATGGAACCCCGGGACCATCTGCAGTGCACACACAGAGAGAAAATGAAAGAGGGACGAGGGCAGTTAAGTGGAAAAGGGGAGTACGACATGCACTCTCAAAATGTACCTCTGGCCAGCGAGCCCAAAATATGACTTACATTTGCACATTTTCCCCAATTTATCTCTTATTGAATTAAGGTTTCAGACTACTGGACGCCTTTCAGGCGAATATAGCAGAGGACGAAGAGAAAGAGAGTGAGGGAGAGAGAGATGCATGTGTCAGAGGAAGGACTAAATCTGATGCGATTTTCTCTTCAAATATTCATCACGGTGGTGTTGGGAGCACAGCCTACTCCGGAGATGTGATCCCACTGACACTACATTTAATCGCCATGCTTTATGATGACCTTATGACAATGAAGAAAGCTCCAGCTCATACCAGCTACACTTTGATTCCATGAGGTTATTGGTTAAAAGAGTCAAGATCTGGCCTCAATGTAGCAGCTGATACAGACAGCCCTAGACCCAGGGAGGGGATAGAGGGCCTCTCCAAGCCATGTGTTCATCAAATCTCTTACGCAAAGTCAGGCAGACGCAGACTCCATCGTGTCTTATTTTCACGCATTCGCTAATTGAGAGTGTTGGTCTTGGCAGTGGTAGAACAAGTACTCAGATATTTTATTTAAGTAAAACTATTAATACCACACTGTGAAATGACTCACTTAAATATTGAATGCAGGACTTATTTTAACAAAAAAAATAAAATGTATTTAAAGTCTCTTCAGGGTGGAGCTCATTTGAACTACTTCATACAATGCTGGATACTTTAATCTACAATAAGCATATTTTATTTGTCTGTCATGTATTACGTCTTTAAAATATGAATCTGCAAAGTAACCAGTAACCAGCTGTCAATCGATTAAAAATAAAGTGTTTCCCTCTGAAATTGAAGGTACTGAATCACTTGAAGTCGAGTTGCACAAAATGTACATACTCAAGTGAAGTACAAGTACCTCATAACTAAGTACAATACTTGTACTTTACTTGAATATTTTCCTTTTATGTGACTTTGTATATCTACTCCACAACATTTGCAGATGAAGATTTTAGATTTAAACAATAAGACAAACTGATAAAAAATGATGCATCATAGTTTAGGTCTAAACTATCTTATGTACTTACTGTACATAAGATAGTTAAAATCCTAATAGTAAAATTAAACACAATTAAAAATCTATAGGTCCCCTTTTAGTTGGGGACCCAAGGAAGTTGCCTACCTTGCCTAGTGGACAAGTCCACCCCTGAAAATCTTTGTTCCTGGAGAAGTAGCAAAGGAAGCATTAGGGAAAGCAAAATGTCATGGCAAACCATTTGTTGAATGTGCCAATGTTCTGGCAGTGATGGAAGTAGCCAGCGGAGGAAACGGTTTGCTCTGTAGGGGTTTGGATAAGCCAGTTCTCCATCTGTGATCATTAAGGTCCAGTTTTCCATCCACGCTGCCTCTCAGCTCTGTCGCAGGGCACATTCTCTGGTATTATGGGTCTCTACAGTGTCAGAAAACTGAACCGAGGGGCTCAGAGCAAAGGGTTCGGTCACATAATGCAGACATTGTGTGAGGAGACTGAGTAATGACAAAAGTCAATCGGGAAGTGACATTTACAGAACAGAAATATCTGTAAACAGAATGCAAATGTCAAAATTATTTTCTGCTGTTTTCCAACACACTACATCATGGTGCCTCCAGGCCCAATAAGTTGAAAGGGCACAGACTGATCTTTAAAATTCCTGACTTTCAAACACTTCTTTCCTTCAGTATTTGCCCATGTGGGTGGTAACACGGGATGATAAAGGGATTAGTCACACACACTTTTTCTTTCCTTCACCTGCATCGATGTAATATCTTGGTGACTTGCCATGAGTTAAACTGAATCTACTAAGTGGACGGACTGGGACAGTCAGAGGCTTGTCAGCAGCGATTAAGCGATGAGGTGCAATTTGGTGTAAAGTATTAGAGGAATTTGGACCCGTCCAGCTTAGAGAAGGTCAGTGGTGCACGGTGTGAGGCGCACCTGTGTTCTGTGGCACATTTGTGGCTTTACCAAGCTAAGTTCCCTTTTGCATTAAAGAGTAATATTTCACATTTTTCTATTTAAATATACTGAATGCATGTGCATGTGAACGGTTGTCATTCAACACCAAACTGTCAATATGAGCTCTGATGGACAGAGCAGGGATCCTGTACATGGACACACCCTATATAGATGGCATCATCCCTGTGCTTCTCTGCCAACTTCAATGCCTAATATTACTGAGCTACTTCCAGCAGTGACTAGCAGATATCCCAGTGACATAGGAAAACATGTTTCTTAGTCCAACTAGTGCCACATTTTCATTTCTTTTACATTTTTGTGACCAATCAATTCAGTACAAATTGCCAGAGGGCTATAGTGGGAAGCGTACTTTGCATCGCAAGCAAAAAAAGGAATTATTTGTTTGGTCACAAATAATGCCACCCCTTACCACACCCACTGATAATGTAATCCCACACAACTGCCAACTGTTCCACATATGGGAGGCATGCCTCTAGCCACAGACTTAAGGAATCAGTTGCCATGCTATGTGCACCGCCACGGTGCAATTTACACTGTGAGCAACTAATTCAAGCAAAAAGAAAACTCAACGAGTAATTGAGTGGCGATAAATAAATATAGCACCAAAATCCACTTCCTCCTCAAAATGACATCATCAGGAATTCCAAAAAATGTTTTGTCCTCAAGCTATAGAAATAGCCAGTTGTGTTCCTTGACCAGCAGCTGAGCACACAGGATCGTCTTTCTCTAGCATTTCCAAGAGTATTTCAAAGAACTGCCAAGAATTGGCAAAAGTAGCCTCATTTCGTGAGTTTAGGTCAAATTACCAGCCACAGTCAAGACTAACCAGAAATTAGCTGGTGGGCTGTGGTTTGTTTTTTTTACAACCCAGTCCAAAAAGCAAGCCGTACCCTTTACCCACTGTTGGGCCAGCTGGAAGGATCCACATTTGTCCATCAGTATAATCATAGTCTGACTGACAGGTCATGAATCCGACTTTATTTGCCAAAGTCAACTTAATTCACAATGCAGCCAGTAGGGGTGGGACAAATAAATGGATGCCACGATATATCATCGCCTTTATTCACATGGTGCATCGTTACACAACACTTGCATCAAGTATCACTGTTTTTTGTAGGCTGAGATTTTTCCACATTTTGCCTGTTGACTTTACCTTAATAGGATGTAATAAAATGAAGTAATGACTTCATGTCTTCTAGAGAGGGCGCCAATCAAAATGAGAACTGCATTCAACTGGTTTCATTAATCAAAAGTAAACCTACACAACATGGCAGAGATGGTGGAGGAGAAGGTGGTGCAGCTATGTAAGTCAAAAGTCCTGCAACACTATCTTTCTTCTTACTACAGTGTTTCCGCTGGTAACGTTGCACACCACAGCGAAAAATAACTCACAATCAAGAGAACAAAACATTGTCGGCTGCAACAATGTGCTGGTACTTCTGTCACACACCAGGAGATACTCACTTCCAACAACAATTATGCAGCATCACGCGATCTGATTATATCGTGAGTATGTCTGCAATTCAGAGACCGAGCTGGCAGAGATGGGAATGATTTAACGGTGCTGAAACGAAGATCTCAAGATCTCTGCCCATTTGTCCTCTCATAATCATGGTACACTCATATCTATTGCATAACAGCTGAATCTTTTCCATGATATTGCATTAGGATCGATTGTTGTCACTCGATTGAATGGGCGTCAGAGAACAGCCTTCTGAACCTACTTGTAGGTGTAGCAGGCCCCTACTAACCCATATCTAAGAGGCTGAAAACTACTGAAAAAGCCAGTTCAATCAAGTGATAATATTCAAAACAGGTTGATCTTATTGCTTGCGGTAACCCTCTGTGTCAATCTTCTGTTTTTGTCCATTTGCTAAGCCAAGGAGAAGGTGACTATCCACCCCTTTATTTCTGATCCCTGACTGTCAATGACAAGCATGAATGGCAATGATATTACAGTACATCAGGCTGAGATGGTGGGGAGAGGAAGTGATAAACCCAACGCCCCTATAAAGTAGATTGGGTGGCTTGTCTGAGTAATTGAATAGCTTTACCTCTGTCTTACAATGGCACCGTCGTGGCGTGACTCGGAATGTTTGCAATGTAACCTTCAAAAGGTGCAATGCAGAATGTAGCTTCGAGCCGTCTTTTCCTAACCCTTTATTATTAAATAGTTAAATGTGCTCTTACGCATATTTACATGCAACTTAATAAACAGTTATCTGTGCACAACATTGTTATTTGCAGGACTTTTATGCAACCAGGAAAAACAGACTTTTTTAATTTCTAGTTTTGTAGTTTTTCTAGTTTCTGGAGGTATTTGGTCATAAACCAAAGGACTGAAAACGCTGGATGAAACGTCAAAGGATTACCAAAGTTACAACAATTCATCCTGAGGGAAACACGAATGTCTGTGCCATATTTCATGGCAATCGATCAAGTACTTGAGACATTTAATTCCAAAATGTCAAATGTAAAGCTAATGGTGGCACTAGAAGAAAGGTCAGGAGATCACCAGAGTCATTAGGATTTACAGTTTTGGACTTATTAATGTCTGTGCAAAGTTTTGTGCATATCCATCTAGTAGACCTTGGGATATTGCACAGAATAAATGAAAACTTTGACCTGCTGATGCAGCTGACGGACAAGTGAGCGGATCACCAGAGTTATTTGGATTAATCCTGACAAAAATTATTTCAGTGTGGACAGGAGTGATGGACCAGCCGCCCAACAGACAGACTAGCAGGGTAAACAAATAAGGACTGCCAGCAAAACAAGAAACTAGGTTTTAGATTTTAATTTGTTGTGATGCAATGTTAAATGTAACTGCAAATGTTGGGTCATTGTGATTCCAAGTAAAGTAATGCATTACCTAACAGAAAATGTGGTCACCATCATACAATATGTCCAAATGTCCTAACATATAACACTATAAAGTCTTACTGACAGGTGCGGTGGATCAAAAAACTCCTGACTGTGGTCAAACCATTGCGGTCTTCACACATTCATCAAGTCAGTTGAATTATACCCTGTGAAGGTCTGAGGACTGAAAGGTTATTAATAGTGAGTACGAGTGCTGGACTGTGTGCAGGCTTCTTCAAATCTAAAGAAGATCTGTTGTACGTGAATGTTGATTTCATAACAGAAGAAGCTCGTCTGGACTCTCCTCGCTGAAAGTGCACAGCCATAACCAAAGTGTCAGCACTGTTCATCATGGTGTGAGAGCACAACTTTTAAACGGGATCAAAGGAGTCACTGTGATTGGCCATGATTACTACCCACAACCGGCTGTCTATTTATTAAAACCTTATGCTCAGTTTTGCATGCAGGCCGCAGTGAGGAAGAACAAGGTTGGGCCAGGGGTGAGGCATATGAGCCAAATGTGATTGGACAAAGCAAAGGGTCAGGCCACAGCAAGGAACATGTGTGCCTGGGATGGAAGGCCTTGTTGATTCTCCAGTTTGTGCAACAAATCCTAATGAGGCTGAGCTCTGTGGGGGGAACCAGGGCCCTGTCTGTGGGGATTTGTCTGAAGAACTAAATAACCAAGGAAAGATGCAGTGAAGCAACCCGCTTACACCCTCACTCTCTGTCTCGCACACAAACCAAGAATGATGAGGTGGGGGAAGGCAAACGGTTTTCTGCAAGCCGAAGCATGGCATGGGATTAAAAATGTATCCGCCGAGAAAGTCGAGGCATAAAATATTAACCAGAAAATACAGGCTGATATGTGACAAAATATCTGTTTGGTTAAGCTACTGGCGGTAGGTTAATAGGTTAAAGTAGGTTAAGGAGACTCAAAAATCATAAATTCAGGTGGTCCACAATGTAATGTGCAGTTCAAATAACAACTGAACTTTACTGATGTGACAACAAATAGGCTAAAAAATGTCTAGGGATCATTCAACATCAGATAGGCTTGTGGAATAATATCTATTTATTTCATAAAATACAAAATGAGACATAAAAGTCAAAACCAAATATGAAAACGTATCCATCTGTAGTTGATATTCCGACAAACTCAAAGCTGAAAATGCAGAATCAATAGAAGAGCGTCAGGGTTAGGGCTGGAAAAAGGTTTCCCTCGTTTGATGTAACCTTGGGGTCAGTTCACCTGAAGTACGTTAGGTCATTTTCCCTTTTTGTGCCTCTTCTTTTTCCTCAGGAAAACTGCGAAGGTAATGCTTCGTAGCAAAGCTCGGATCGAAAGTCCGATTGCCATGTATTACACTGATACTCTCACAACTCTATTGACCACAGTCCACTTTTTTTCCCAGAGGGGTAGAATAAAATAGTGGCACTAATTCACAACACCTGTTCCATTTCGGCATCTGTGAGTATATCAAATATACAAAACAGTGACAGCTGTGGTGCAGGGAGGGATATGGCAAGGCTCCAGGCCCACGTGATGCAAAAGACAGAGACAGGGGTTGTTCCTCAGTGCACTTCTTCCCACACGCGGCTGTCTCCAGGTCCAATAGCTGAAAGTAGAGTGTAGTGGCCAGAGCCTGTAATATTTCACATATGCTTTTTAAGGAGCACCAGCTATCGATTTCTTTAATCTAAAGCCCAGGGAACCTAAAGGCAAAGGGCCTATCGGGCAGCCTGCTTTCAATTGCGAGGTCCATCAAGACACTGAGCTGGGAGCTGTGATGGATGGTCTGCGAGATGCCATGATAGGATCCATGCCTCTGTCTGCTGAGGATCAAGTTTGCCTGGTGGGATCATCCACATGCCAGAGACACACCCAAGACTTAAGTCCAGCTACACTAAAAGAAGAGGTATAATCAAGACGTTATTAGAAGGATCTGGCTTGAGCATTAAGTATTAGTCTGTATACCGCTTCAGACCTGGGTGGCATTTAAAGTATAACTGATTTACAAAAATCTAAGACTAAGAGTCTACAGTCATGCAGTTCTGTGGGGCTGTACTTAGACACAGCAGTGCTTTGAGCTGAATGCTGATGTCGGCAGGCTAACATGCTTACAATCACAATGCTAACATGCTAATGATAAGCAGGTATAATTTTTACTATGTTCGTCATCTTGGTTTAGTGTGAAAGTGAAAGTTATGGGATGTCAAAAGTTATTACAATTAATCCTGGGGAGGACATGAATGTGTGCACCAAATTTCATGACAATCCATCCAATAGCTGTTGTGACATTGCACTCAAAACCGCATGTCAACCTCATGGTAGCGCTACAGGAAAGGTCAGGGGACGTATTTGTCAAGAAATGATAAACATCTGTGCCAAGTTTTGTTCAAATCCATCTGGTAGATATTTTTCTAAAAGCCAAAAATGTCAACATGTAGGTGGCCGTAAAGGAAAAGTCAAGAATCAACAAAGTCCGTAGGATTTATCCTCTGGGCACCATGAACGTCTGTACAAAATATCATAGCAATCCATCCAATAGTTGTTCAGATTTTCAGTCTGGACACAAGTGGCTGGACAGACCGACAGACTGACATTGCAGTCTCTAGAGCCATGATGCTTCATGACTAAAACATTTGTTTTAATACATGGACAAGAAAACCTGTGGCAGGTCACCTGATCACAGTGAATAATGGATGGTAGGGCAGCTGGAGCCTGCATGCTGAATATCCTCTAAATTATGCTTTATGCATGTGTGAGTGCCTGCGTAATGCAGGAAGTCGGTAGATAAATCTAACATCAGCAGCCGTAGTCAAAACTATTTTAGAAAGTCATCCGGTGATTCAAATACTAAGAAAGAAACATCCATTTATAGTTTAAAGACCACGTGAAACTCAATTATACACCATATTTTTTCCTCTTAGTCATTCCTTTATTTGTCCTCTCCACCTCCTGGGGTTTAGGAAACATGTGACATGCAAGGGCACACAAGGTGCCTTCCACTCCACTACTCTTCTCCCCTTCCTTTTGTATTTACTTGTTTCGCCG
The DNA here is from genome assembly GCA_036023855.1 of Gadopsis marmoratus. Taxonomy (NCBI): domain Eukaryota; kingdom Metazoa; phylum Chordata; class Actinopteri; order Centrarchiformes; family Percichthyidae; genus Gadopsis; species Gadopsis marmoratus. The sequence continues at coordinate 14,918 of JAVQJF010036773.1, forward strand.
TCTCTAAAGTCTGGTTGTTTATTCTTCATTTATTAACTGGAAGATTTAATTCAGAACAAGACAACCATAAAATTTTGAGTTACGATATCTTCTTTCTCGTGAAATTACATTTCAGTTTAAAGGTCATTACACTTTATTATATCATAACTTAAACCATTTACAGGAACTGAATTTTTAAGTTAAGCGAGTATCTAAAATTACAGTCAAATGCTGTGCAAAGTGAGGTGCTATTTTACAAACTATACACGCTATGTAACTTGAATGTGAGTTCAGCATACATTTTGGATGTTTTTTGGTACAAAGACACTATGAATTCTTCCTTTAATTGCTCCACAACAGCTACTAAATTGACCTTATAGTGAGGTCAATTTGTAAACGTTTTGTAAACTACATGGGGTTGTTGCTTTGCTGTGAGTTGCTATAATAAACTGATCAAATCATATTAATTAACTAGCTCCTTATGTTTCATCTATTGCTTTCAGTCACCTTTTCTCAACCATTGAAGCTCAGTACAATCCTTGCTATACTGGTAAATAAAATAGTTTAGTTTGGTTTATTCGCTTATATACTGAATACATTTAAATGTGATTTTCCATTTTAATTTATTATTAGTTTTTTAGAGAAAGAAATCCACTGTACGCTACCTGCTCAGCACCAAACTGCAGACAAACACAGAGACTAGCTGCTGAACATTATGGAGCATTTAGCCACTAAAAAGCCAGATACTTCCCTTGGAAACAAAAAGAATCAGATCCTTCGGAACCCTGCACTGACTATTTAGACTGTCCTCCCATGGAACTTTGAAATTTGAGTCCCAGGTTGGATTTCATCCCCACTGGAAGCAAAATATTTATCTCAGGCTAATCTAAATCCATGTCCCTGACCGGCCCGATAGTGAAAGGCTTAGTCTCCTCAGAGCAGGGAGAACATCTCTCTCTCTCCGAAATCTTCAGTGGATTCGGCCAGCCGGCCTGTCAGCACCGAAAGACACAAATCCATTCTCTGTAGCAGTTTGAAGTCAGTACAAAGACAGCCAGAGATTAGGCATGCTGGTCCACAAGATCCACCAGTGTCTCCATCCTTCAGTTTGAATTATAGACATCAAGTGTGCAGTCATGCCTCCAGCGGCAACCAACTCCTGGCCCGATTGCCCCCCGTGTCACCCGAGCAGAAAAAGCAGAGGATACTGCTCATAGTAAGGATAGATAAATTACAATAGCAACAACTGCACATCAGCAACAGGACAAAATGTTACTCAGGTCATTTGATGGCTCAATCCCTCAACTACAACTCCAGTTTGAGGCAATTTAGAGTGAAAGTTACAACAGATTTAACTTCTAATCCCTTGTATTACTTGTACTTTCCACCTGTCTAATCATCGCTCTCTCCGTCTTCCTTATATTATAGTAATTAAAGCCTTAAAATAGACCGACAGTGCTCCTAAAAAAAAAAAGATAGTCACATGTCTTACTGTGTTACACCTTTTTCATTTACTTCTATGAGGCCATTGATATCGATAACTGATGTCCTGAGAGTACAAACGCAGATGCAGGTAAACCGTTCAGACAGGTCTAACATTTACGACGTCATTTTTCCAACTCTAACCAAAGATAATAAGAACTTTTCACACTGTTGGTGTATTACCTCACATTGCTTTACTGCCATTGCTCTGGCAATACTCCCCTCACCTGAATGCCAACAGTTACAATCGGAAAAGATTGCAGCATATTATCAGCAGATTGACAATAGACAATTGAAACCAGCCTATTAAAGTGCAGATGACACGTGGGATTCATTCGGAGATGAATACTGGCGTCGTCAGCAGAAGGTAATGGCGGTAAATAGAGCAAAAGAAAACAAAGAAACAGTAATAACACAACAGATGCTGATGCAGAAAATAACAATTTTATTAACTGTTATTGGCAAAATCCAAAGATAGAAAGGGCAGCGTTTTCCAAAGAGGATGTGTTCCACTGACAGCAGCAGACAAATCAAGGCTACAAGAGCTAACGGAGGCAACATAAATGCTTCCAACGTAAAGCAAAATACCATATTAAACTCTGGATTTTGGTTTCGGTGTAGTTTTTGATGAATGGTGACACAAAGACAGCATAAAGACTGATTTAGAAACAGAAAGGCTGGTTTGCAAAATGACAACGCTATGGAAACGCTTGCCCAGATGGAGATAGGCCAAAAGAAAAAATGCGACGGCAAGCAGCTGTTGAAGCCAGCTGTCCGGGCCAGTTGTTCATAAGGACTGGGAGGCCAGGATGGAAGGATTTTAGGAACGAGGGGGAGGACTAGATATAACAAGCACACAGAGACGGCGAGGGTTGACAGGGAGGGAGGAAAGTGAAAAGAGCTTAGAAAAATGAATGGTGTTCACTGTGGCACACTAAAAGAAGCCAACATTGGAGCAGGACACATTTATCAGTAGAAATCAGTAAGCCAGACTTGGCTCTGTCCATGATTGCAGTTTCTCTTTTAAATTGCAGACATTGAACAGATAACTGCGCTGAGAAAAGGCTCCAGTTCCTTATAGAGTATTAACAAAGAGCAGCAAATCACTGTAGGTCCATATTACAGATATAAGCGAACCTTTTTCTTAAACAGCACTGGGGTAAGTACTACAGTAGTACAGGTTATTAAGCAAGCTATTGACATTCAATTCAATTCAGTTTTATTTATATAGCGCTATATCAGAACCATCAGAATCAGCTTTATTGGCCAGGTATGTTGTACACATACGAGGAATTTGACTCCGGTCAAACTTTGCTCTAAAAGTACAATACAGAGACAATAAAATGAACTACAGGGTACACATCCAT
>JAVQJF010036782.1:0-24309 GCA_036023855.1 Gadopsis marmoratus
GAAATCTCAATCAAAATTTTATTTTTTATTTTTCTTAACTTCACTTCTGTTTTATGGCACTCTCTTCTGTAAAGCACTTGGTGCATTTAATATCTTTGTTGTAAAGCACTTTGAACTGCATTTCTTGTATGAATGGTGCTATATAAATAAAGTTTATTATTATTATTATTATTAAATGTCATACAGATGCTATGTATGTGCATATGTGTGTGAGCGCAAACGTGTAAGTCGTTGTCGCAGCTACGCACGGGCACTGACACGTGTAAGAGTTGTCATTTTCTACTTCTAAAACCTTGGAAACACTGGCCCCATCCCTCTCTACACCAAGAATTCACATGCAATCACTGCAGCGGTCTATGAAAGACAGCTGCAGGCTAAACTGCAAATGTGACACCATCATTTTATACTGTCTATTAAGAGATGAGCACCATTGAAATGAGTGTTGGATAATAAGGCTGTGGATAATCTATATTTTCCTCTCCATTGTTGTCTAAAACTATTCAGTGAGCTGCACCGTTGCACTTTTCTTTCGCTACCATGAACACACACACAGTAAGTTTATTTTGACTCAAGCCATCACTGAAAAGAGTCCCTAACAAATGGGCTTAAGGAGACACTAAATGGCACCAATCACGATGATCATGTAACACATAATGATGATGTAAGTGTCCAGCAATTTACATGACAAAATGTCTTCATGGGGATGTGTGTAAGCTGCCATACTTTTTTCATAAATCTTATCAAAACCAAAACCTCCTCATTAACATGCATACATTCAGACAACTACAACTGATCAGGATTCTTTAACTTCTTTTTTTCTCTCTTTCAAATAGTGGAACTATTATCAGCACAAAGAACATACATAAATGCCGCTTTTCAGGAGTGCCTTTTTATCTGGCAATTTCAATTGCTGAAGTGAGCATTCACGGACTGGATATACTGGGTAAAATACTGTATGATACTGCATGCATGCAAAAGCAAAATATAACAAACAATAAAGCCTTGTTTCACAAATTATTAAAAGAAATTCTGCTTCCAGAGGCAGAAATCTCCGAGACAGATATATCTAAGCCTTGACAAATCAAACCAAAGCTATCTGCATGGCTGAATACCACTAATGAGATAAAACGTTTAAATTTGGGACCCTTATTCAATCAACGAATATCAGCGTTTCAAGTCGAAACTGAAAATGTTATCTCACCAAAAGCACTTATCCACTCCATAAAAGACAGAGGGTATGAATAAGCAGTGAGTTTAAACTGAGCCCACACTCACACACACACACACACAGACCACTGCAGTTAGTCAATACACAGCATATTATCAACCCAGTAACGCTGCTCTGCTGGGAGGCTTACAGCATCCCTCCGACCACATCAATACCAAACATGTGACGTGATTTCCATTTTAGTAGCCGCAGAAGATAACGCAACGTGGATCTATATTCTGACACAAAGGAAAATCTTTGCAAACTTTTGGATGCATATGCGTGTGTGTGTGTGTATTTGTGTGTGTGTGTGTGAGTGTGCGTGCGTGCGTGTGTGTATGTGTTAATGGACCTACCTGAGACAGTGTGGCAGGCTAATGCAGGGGGGCTCTGCTCTGTTTCTGAGTGCAGCCTCACACTGGCAGTTCTGCCGGCTGTTGCTGCCTCTGATTGGACAGCTGGTGGAAGGTGGGTGTACTGGAGTCAGCCAATACTTGAGCTTTCTCTGATGAACACACACTCAGGCACAGAGGAGCTCATCTTGTGCTCATAAACACGTTCCATCCCACAGCAGGATTGATTTGAGCCACCTGCTTATTTCTCTGTGCTAGCAGGGATAACGTTAAGGCCTGGTGACTTTTTTTGAAGGTACACCTACATTTACATATTTAATTAAAGAGTTTGGGTTATATATTTAGAAATTTTGTTTTTCTAAAGGCCAGGCTTCCTGCTGCTTAAAACAGAAAACATTCACACACAGTACTGTGCACAGGTTTTAGGCAGGTGTGAACAAATGCTGTAAACTAAGAATGCTTTCAAAAATGAAAGTGTTAATAGTTTGGTTTCATCAATTAACAAAATGTAGTGAATGAACAGAAGAGAAATCTAAATGTAATCAATATTTGGTGTTTGGCTTCAAAACAGCATCAATTCTTCTAGGTACACTTGCACACAGTTTTTGAAGGAACTCGGCTGATAGGTTGTTCCAAATATCTTGGAGAACCAACCACAGATCTTCTGTGGATGTAGGCTTCCTCGAAAAAGGTCTGTCTCTTCATGTAATCTAATTCTTGTTCTTCTTTACGCTGAAGATAGTTCTTAATGACATTGGCTGTATGTTTGGGGTCGTTGTCCTGCTGCAGAATAACTTTGGGGCCAATCAGACACCTCCCTGATGGTACTGCGTGATGGATAAGTATCTGCCTGTATTTCTCAGCATTGAGGACACCATTAATCCTGACCAAATCTACAACTCCATTTGCAGAAATACAAATGCTTCACCACCATGCTTCACTGTTTGCTGCAGACACTCATTATTGTACCGCTCTCCAGCCCTTCGGCGAACAAACTGACTTCTGCTACAGTCAAATATTTCAAATTCTGACTCATCAGTCCAGAGCACTGATGCCATTTTTCTGCATCAGTTCCTATGTTTTCGTGCATAGTTGAGTCACTTGGCCTTGTTTCCATGTCGGAGGTTTGTCTTTTTGGCTGCAACTCTTCCATGAAGACCACTTCTGACCAGACTTATCTGGACAGTAGATGGGTGTACCTGGGTCCCACTAGTTTCTGCCAGTTCTGAACTGGACACTGCTGGACATCTTCAGATTTCAAAGGAAAATAAGCTTGATGTGTTTTTCATCTGCTGCACTATGTTTCCTTGGCCGACCACTGCATCTACAATCCTCAAGGTTTCCTGTTTCTGTGCAAGTGTATCTATAAGAAGGGATGCTGGTTTGAAGGCAAAGGGTAGTAACACCAAATACTGATTTAAATTGTGTGTTTTGAATATAGGTGGTAGCCACCATGCTTTACAGTTTGTTTTTGTTTTTGCAATTGGTATTGCACATTTCTGTATACTAAGTGAAACATCACATCGTCTGATACAATTACATACCACCTCACATGCCCTTGCCTTTTAACATTTTCTTAGGTTTAAGTTCTCTACGGACCTGATCAGTAAAAAGTACAAAAAAATATCAAAGTAAAAGTACTGGTTCTGCAGTAAAATGTCTCCTGTGAGTGATACTGTATATTATTCTATATGACATTATTAGATTGTTAATACTGATGCATCAATGCACAGTTAGGTTGTTAATACCACTCTCAACCTAGGGGTTGGGCCCATCCATAGGGTCACAAGATAAATCTGAGGGGCTGCGAGATGATTAATGAGAGCTCCAATCTCCAATTTGACCTTTTTGAGCATAAACAGTTATTTAAATGGAACCATGTGAGAGGTTTAGAGGGGAAATGTCTCTAACAATAGATATCTGAAACATGACAATAGGTTTTAGCAATAACCTTAGTGTACAAATCAATAAATGTTTGGTCTACCTTAATTGCATTAAATCACTAATTTAATGCACTTCCAGGCAAGCAAGCTAAGTGTTCCAAATGAAATATGCACCTGGATGCTGGCTCTGGCTTAAATGCTCATGGTGGTCCTTCTGCCTTCACGACCTTTCTGCTCTCTTTGGCAACCCCTGTCACAGTTTCCACTGCTAATTCTCTGCTTAAAATTATTAACAACTATTTGAGGAGCTCAGTGGAACAACAGAGGCTGAGTGGGCTGGTCATGTTATGAGTAAATGAGCAAAAACAAAAATCTGAACCTAGGGCACATTCTCTCAGGCTGTTCAATCAGGTAAATCAGACAACTCACTCTTGAGAAGAAAATGTCAACGACCAACAAAATGTCAGACTTGAACTCAAGATGCCGCTCACACAAATGACCAATCTATGTAACACTGATGTTACAAGGTACAATCTATGAGTTACAATGAGTTTTTACCCCTGAGCTGACTAGCCAATAAACACGCTGCCCACTGACTAGCCAAGCAGCACATTGTCCACTGGGCATCCAGTCAGAGGAAGGAACCGTCCAATCAGGGGGCAAAAGGTTCTAGTGCGTTCTGGTTACTCCGTCCGTCTGGAGCAAGCTGGGGTCAACATGGAGGACAAAAAAAGAAAAATAAGGACGAAATACTCACATTTCACACAATTTGATATACAAAGTGCAAACTATATTCTATTACACATCATATATCAAATAAAATAATGATAAAATGTGAAGTTATTTTACAGTACAGTCTTTCAGAGATTTCAAAGAATTCAACAGCTGGAAGGTGAAAAAAATATTTGCTCTTTTTTTTCTGTGTTTGGGCTTTACAGGGTTAACAAGGCATGTGTGTTCTGTTAAAGGATGGTTAAGTGGTTAAGTACACTCTTCCAGCAAATGGAAAGAGAGCTACACCGTAATAATTGAATTTCTATGACAGTAATAACAATTGATGGATCCTGGATTTGTCACTTTTCAGGTTTTTGTCTTACATAAGGAATTGCTGTTATATAACTGTATCCTTTAAGCATGTCTGAGGTGCCACCTCGCTTTTTTTTTCCACCCTCCTCCATGTTTTCATAATGCCACGGAAGAGAAAGCAACCAAGGACAAATGTTTTACATGAGGTACAGAACAACAACATTCATTCACTCAGCTGTCAGTCCTTCTGTCCATGCTGACGGGATTCAGAGCAATCCTGTCGCCCTGGCTTCATACAGACGAGCTTAGACACACGTACAGCTCGATCTAAGCATTTGTCATCGTGATTTAAAGCTGTGTCCTTGCTTCCTGAGATTTAGGTTTTTGCCCTAAAAGTGTTAGAATTAATATATACATTATATATATCTCTAAATGTATATGTATACATTTAACAGAATTCAAATCATTGGCGTTGGTGGTGACTACAGGCAGCTAATATCAAAGAAATGACTGCAGTGAGTTAGTTGTATTAGCATGAAAGTCTTTTAATGTACTACTTACTGTATGTTGATAAAAGATAAAACAAGATGAAGTTGAAGATGAAGAAGCAACACTGCCACCATTAGTTGATGAGGAAATATTTTTAATTGCAGAGGAAGTAACAGCACACAGGTCAGTTATTTATACAGCGTTACAGTAGAAATTCAGTTGGTGAGGTCTAACACTGACAATGGTTGATAAGGCCTGGCTCACAGTCGGTGTTCCAGTTGATCCCACAGGTGTTGGGTGGAATTAAGGTCAGAAATCAGTGCAGGCCAGTCAAGGTGTCCACACCAAATTGCGGAAACCATTTTTTATAGAGCTGGCAGCAAACACAAATTGCTTCAATGTTAAGATTTCCCTTTATTTGAACTAAGGGGCATATAGTATGTTTCCACATACTTCAAAGAGCACTAATAAAGATGACATTTGGTTTTGCAAGACTGTTATATCATCCTGCTACATAACTATCTCTAGCAAAAAGCAAAACCAAACTCAATTTATTAACAATCCTTTAACATTTTCCATTTCAGACTTGATGTCTAGTTAGAAAGTGAGTTGGCCACTAATAATAATTAATTTAAAGATAAGATTTCCAGTTAAAAGATCTGGGGTTACACTCTTCATAACAAGCCATCAGGTCTGCTGTCATGTACATTAGTATGGCATTAATAAATTCTTCCTCAATCACAATTATGTATGTATGGCTGCAAAAAGGATTCAATCCCCGACAACCTAAAAGTTGTTCAATAGTAGTCTATCAAGCATTAATAAATTTAATTTCTACAACTTACAAACCATTTATAAAGTGTATAACTTTAGACAGTGGTATAAAAAAATTAAAACTGCACTGGTCAGCGTTGATAATTTCTATACCCACGTGTAATTAATCAAATTTACCAGGAGATGGCAATAAAGCTTTCCAAATCACCTAGGCAGAAGATCTGATTGACACAATGACAAAGAACAGACATGTCACCATAAGGTTTTGTGCAACTTTGTTGCCTTCCTATTACATAAGAAATGCATCCGGAGAAAGGCTGATAATCATTGTAGTGTAGGTTAGAATGGCACACAAGATATGTTCAAACCTATGAACCATGGGACAACACGGTGAAGTACTAGAAAGAAAGTAAAAATAACCTAACAAATCACCTACATTCTTTTCAACCATTCCTTCATCAACAACCCAGTTTCTCAGCAACCAGTGACGTTCCATCTTATCTTCCTGTTGAACAGAGCTTCATCTCCTCCATATTGATGCTGCCTGTGTTTGCAGACTCATCCTCCTCCTGTCCCTGCAGGTAGGGACTGTGCTTGCCAGGCTTGTGGATGAATGTTGGCTTGTGGAGCCCTAAATCATCCCACTTTGTGTAGGCATCTTCAAAAATGTCTCTGCAGCCTGTAACCTTGGCTCTACCCACTTTGGGTTGGAAGACTTTGCTCTTGTATCCTTCTGGGTGATATGAGAGACATTCCTTGTTGTCCCTTTCATCATCATCATCATCATCGCTGTTGCCTATGATCACCAGCTCAGCATGGATGTCATCTTCTGCCTCATCCTCCGCATTCTCATAGCCCATGAAGATCATGGTGACAGATTCTGATTCTAGCTCCTCTGGCATGGTGTTGACAAGGTTCGGAGAGGTAATACTCTCTGCACAGAAGGTGTTGAAATCACCTGAGATATGTTTCAAGGCATCAGGATCAACTTCAGACTTGTGGCCTGCTAGTAAAGGACTAAGCCAATCTACAGCCCTGTAGACCGGCTGTATGGGTGCTGGCATTGCATCAGATCTGGCTTTGACTGAGACAAGAGCTGCTGGGTTTAGACTGCTTGCATCTGTCTTGCTGATGGTGAGTCCTTGTGGAGTTTTGGCACCAAAATGAATGTCACTCTTGGATTGTCCTGAAATGTGGAAGTTGGGCAGCTTGGTCTCTTCTCCAGGTCTTTGGTCTCTTGACATGGAGTCTTGTTGGATGAGGCTAGGACTGGGTGTTTTGCTCTGGGTTTTCCGTCCCTCCAAGTTTTGGCTTTCCTGGTTTTCTTTTCGGGGGGTTTGAGCTCCATTTCTGGATGAGAACACACTCTGGAAGGGGCTGGGTGTTGAGGTTTGTCTTGATGTTTTATTTGGTGTCCTAGGTGTTGAAGGCCTGCTGCTCCCTGTGTAGGGCACAGAGTAAACAGGCTGATGGTACTGCACCTCAGTGGGCACATTCTTATCTGTGGCCTGATGCAGCAGCTCTTCTACCTCTGTGGGCGTCATCTCTCCAACTAGTCCATTGTGCATTTTGCCTCTGTCTGGATGCAGTGCATATACAGACTTGCGTCCATCATCGTACACCTTTAACCCCCTCTCCTGGATGGTTTCTGGGGTGATGGTTGCTGTAGAGACCACCTGACTTTTGCCTGTTCTCATATTATGCTCCACACTAATCTCCATTGCAAACGTAGCTGGAATAAAGAAAAGGCTTATGTGAGGGTCTTTGGACAAAGAAATAATTATGGTTCAATGACGTTTCTTGTCAATGAGCATTTCTTGATGTAAGATTCTCATTTGGAAAAAAGGTAAAAATTAGACATTCTTTGAAAACCGGCATAATGCTGAAATAGACTAATATATTCATCCTACTATATTAGTGCATAGTGCGTATTAAAATGGACAGATAGAGCCAACCGTAGAATAGTGTACATTTGTCAGTGATAGTAGCTATAGGATAATCTATAGGATAATGGTTCCTCTTCTGGATATACTTTATAAAGACCTGAATTTAATTTCCTCTAATTCATGATGCAAATTTTGGATTGCCTCTGTCGACTCCCTCCCTTAGATCCATTTATCCAATAGACTGAAATACTGTTCAACCTACTCTCTTATGACAAATGTACACATGTATGTCTGCCTCATGCTGGCTTTGACTCTGATGAAGAGTGCTATCTTTCTTCCCCTTGATGAAAACTTTGCTTTCTCTGATGTATGACCTCTGCAAAGACCCAAAATTGTATGAATGAGAATGTTCTGTTCTCCTCACAGTGAAATCTAATTGCTTCAGAATTTGCATCCTTGTAAAATGTAAAATTACAGCTTTTTAAATAGCATAATGGAACCAGGAGGCATTTGAATTCAGGGCAGCCAGTCTTAAGGAGACAGCAATGCATTAAGAGTGCAAAATGGACGTCTGCATGACCATGGAGCTGAGAGACTTAGCTGTGAAATTGCTGGTGGGCATCTAAAATATGTCCAGATTGAATTATGCTTCTTTTCTATCCCATTGTGTACCACTTGCCTCTTATTGTATTTTCAACAGATTATCCTGACAGTTGTATGATCAATCAGCAAAGCAGAAACAGTTTTTCAGCATTATGCACTAGTTATATGATGTCTGTACCTTTCTTTGGTTCTTCAGTACCAGACCCATGTATATGAGGGGTTTTTGTTGGTATCAGGGGGATGAATGATGGGATATCTGCGAGTGGTGAGGGGATATTATGTGTCACATCTGAGGAGAAAACAATTACCAGCCATGTTTGAGTAAATAAAAATAACACCATTTCTTGTTATACCATAACCATTATTAAGGTATGGATTATGAACCAGTTATGTATTTAACACCTACCAACACCTCTAAGGCTCACTGAGCTACACATTGTATATTGTCATACATGACGAGCGATGGAAAAATGTCAAATTGTGCTGGCGGATGGACAAACTACAGCAGTTTCCACATGTAACTCCACTTAAAATGACAAATTGATGTATTTGCATTTTGGTTTGCACGTGAATAATAAAAAACATGATATAATGTGTTAAATTAATTGTGTTGGTAGTTGTATTTTTGAACTTTGAACAGAGCCAGGTCAGATGCTTCCCGTTTGTACAAAGCTAGGCTAACCACAGCAGCTTCAAACACAGACATGAGTTTGATATCCATCTGAACATCGCTCTGAGAGAGAAAGCAAATTGGTTTTCCAGAAGGTGGAGCTTTTTTTTGGTTACTTTTAATTACTTTCTAGAGATATGAATCATGTATCATTTTCCTCGTGTTCTTTATGGTCTATCCAAATCAGGCTCTTCAAGTCTTGAGAGAAAGAATAGTCTCAGAAGAGATGAGAGCAAAAATGACAGGGGAGAAATGTTTTAGGCCTAACATTACTATTATAACACAATTTGTTATCGCTAGATTATTAAATCACAAGTCACATAATACTGGCATATAAAAAAAACTAAATATTTCAATAATTATCTTGGTATAACAGTCTGGAAAACATAACCTTGATTTCCAGTTGTGATAATAGCTGGAAGAAAAAACATTATAAACATAAATTAAATCATGATCTCAATATAACGGGCCTAAAACAGCATCGCTGCTGTATATGTATGAATGTTAAACAATAAAGGTTAAAGGTTAATAAGGTTAGTATATCAACAATAGATTAACCTTCATGACTATTTAAAACACTAACATTCATGTTTTGTTATTTAATGATATATGTTAAATAATGTCAGACCTATCAATGTGGTAGTATAACCTCGTCTTGACATATTTTTGTTCACACACACACACACACACACACACACACACCCACACACTGTTAATAAAAAGTATAAGTATAATGTTAAGTAACTAATTAACCAATCGAAACACACCAAAATACTCCAAAAGTGTTTACCTGCCTGGAAGTCTGCGTTTAGATCCTACATGTGAAGACAGAGTAGTTGAGGGTCAAAGTGGTGAAGGAAGCAGGAAGTCAACATTACTGCAGCGCTACAGATGAACAGTATTTAGCATCAGCAGTCCACGACCATGTCACAGTAAACTCGCTGTGTCTTTAAGTCTAAATACAGACAGCAACCAGACGGCAAATCATGCATATTAGTCCTTGTATGCTGCACACCCATGTGAGGAATCCATTTACTTGCCACCTGATTCACTCAAAGCAGTTTCTTGTGAACCAAAGCACACCCACACAGTTCCCACTGAGAGCATCTCACAGCCACGGGCAGCATGGAATGAGTAGAAATGATATTTGAATTCAATATTGTATATTCATAGAAAGCGCTAGAGTCTATTTACTAAGTTGAAAACCCAGATTCTTCCTCTTTTAACCCACACATCTGACAGAGTCAAACTTTCTCCTCAACTTTTGTGAAATTGAAGCTACAATGTGCAGTGAGCTGAGCTCATACTGGGGTATGAACCTCTTCACTGGCATTCATTATTTCCAGAGGTTATCAGAGTTTAAATTATTTTTACGATGTGAGATTTAAGTTAAAGTTCAACGTTTAAAAGAATAAATGCACATTTGGACACAAGAGGTGACTTAAATCAAGACATTAATATGTTTGATGTAAATGTTGCTGTGTCCCAATTCCATACATATTAATTACGCACCAATTGGTGCCCCAATTGGAGACAAATGTTCTAAATATAATAACACTGATAGATATGGAATCACATTTTATACACTTTCAGGTGTGCTGATGCAGCATCAAACTGCATCTAGGCCAATCAAATCTGTACAAGCAAACAATTCAAAATTCTTTGTAACATAAAGTTCTGCTTCTTATCTGGTGATCATAGAGATGCAGGATGAAATGACTGAACTGTCTCAAAGTATTTTAAACCACTGTGCAGTGTTTTGGCAACCGCCAAACTATGTTACTCAAACTGACAATCCTGGATCGTGTTTCATCATCCCGGTACTAGAAGCGTTTTAGTTTCAGTGCTGTTTTCAGTCTGAATGCCCAGTAACACCTACGGGAAACATCCATTCACTCTCAGACTCACAACCACAGGCCATTTAGAGTTGTTACGCTACATTCAGACAGAATCTGGGACTGGTTTGCCATTCATTTTAACAGGGGTGCTGAGTCCAAGCTGCGACCAGGCTTGTATCGCTCTTCCAGCTGGAATTGCTGGTTAGTATGAGACACTCTCACACCACCACACAACCCTGCGTTGAATTGCTGCAACGCCTGATTCCTGCCTGAAATCATCCTTGGGACTATTAAAAATTAAAGTATTACCACTGCAAGGTGAAAAGTTAAACCACTGGAGGTCAGCAAAATCAAGATTTTTAGGCAGTATGAAGTTACTCTACAATGAATGTGTTTGGTTTGCCTGGGTCCAGACCTTTGAATCCACCCACTCAAACCTGGCATATTCTGGTCTGACATCATGACATGAAACAGCAGTTTCTCAGTTGAAAAAGCGATTATCCAGTGCTAATATGTATGTTGGCATGGTTACGGTGGTCTCACGAATCCCCCTCCACAACAGAAATCAGTTAGAGTGGAGAGAATGTCAGACTGAAGATGGAGTGTAACAAGCTGACAATTGTGTCTGACATCAGGCAAGGTGATTGAATTTACTTTCATAGATACATTTTCTGTACGGAGTACAGAGCAAATCATGTTACTTCTCCGGTGAAGCTGCAAATTAAAATCAGTTAAAAAATGTATTACACAGTATTACACAAATTAAAAAGCCTTTAAAGGGCACAATGTGTTCTACCTCAGTGTGTCTGTTAAGGGCAGCTGCAGTGCGTCATCACCATATCTATATACAGAGTCGTGTCTTGACTTCATTTTATTCTCACATCCGGACTCAGCAAAGGATTATTAGACCTCACCATGCTTCGTTGCCTTGAGGTGAGAAAAGTTGCATGCTGTAGCAGAATTAATCCTTAAGTAACACATGGCAGTGAAAGACAGTAAAACAAGCAGAGTATTTAAAGGCACCCAGGTTATTTGAGCCTACCTTTATAATGTCCTCAGCCGTCCTCTCCACCTCTTTTAACCGCTTCAGGACTACTTCTTCATTGGCAGAAATGTTGAGCTCCTGTGTTTCCAAGGCCTCAATCTCCTTCTCTATTCTGTAGAAGAGAGTTATGAACTGTGCTGATTACTGGACGAGACAGGCACTTAGCAGTTCTAACAGCAGTCAAGGAGTACTTGAATGGCTTTTAATGAAGCAAGAACAACACATTTGCTTTGGCGCTTATTTTTCAAATATGGCATTCTGGGTAATATTGCTGTGCTTTGCCTATAATGTGTTTCCAAATTCCAGTTTTCCAATTTAAAACATGGCTTCGTACTTACATGTATTAAATGTAAAAAATGTTGCATATCAGGTTAATCATCGTGTAACCATGTTGGTAGTTACACATGTTTGTTGTTCATTTCTTTACATTTTCATTAGCATATTTAGTCATTTGTATACACTAAATCTGTTTAGAAACAAATGGGCTTTCAATGAGCATAATAGACCTCTTAAAATTCTTAAAACCTCTAGACACCTGCAGTTCATGTACATAAAGAACAGTGATCTTTCCATTTCAGCCCACATCGAGGACTATAGTTAGAATTTTACTGTCAATCACAGAGGTAAGCGTACTGTCATGTCCGGCTGTCATGTGATGACAGGTGTTAATATCCAGGATATATATATATATAAATATATAAATATATGAGATATATTGTATCACTGTCATAACATGACTGAAGTTCCATACATAGGTCACAAACTGCAAGATGCTACTGAAAGATCCGCGCAAAGCTGACTGGATCTTAAGTTACGATTTGTTTTCTGATGTGACAAGGCTATGGTTAAGGTTTGGTTAGGTTTAGGCACAAAAACAACTTGGACATGTTTAGGGAAAGGTCATGGTTTAGGTTAATTTAATAATTTATTCATGTCTGCTTGACACACCCTTGACACTGAAATTGAAAAATGTGTTGCTCTATTCATATTAATGTTTCTTTCATGTCTTTTCTTCACTTTACTTTAGCAAAAAGTGAATTTCCAAACAGGGACCTTCTAAATGTTGTAACACTTTAGGGAGAACAAGGAGATGATAAGCTATTGTTTCATATTGGTGTTATATATTCTGAACAATAGCTCATGTTCTTACAAAGAAACTATTTCCACACATTTATCTTAAATCAATGGCAACAAAGGATCTCATGTTCAGGGTCTGATAGGTATTTATTTACTTACCAGAGACAATACACATCAATCAACATTTCAGCTAACACATCAATTAAAATGGCGGATTTAGCTAATGAAGCGATTTTAGAATGCATAGAAGAACTGTCCACACTGTATAGAAGTATGAACAAACCCTTAATTGGAACCTCTAGTGTCTCTTTTTTATTTTCCAATTCTGTGAGCTCCACAAATAACATTTCAATTATATACACGGCACAGGCAGTTATCTCAGAACCTGGGCAAATAAAACCTAAACTATCTGCATGGCAAGATACTACTAGACGGAAGTAAGAAAATATGTGTTTCTAATTTGGGTGAACTGACCCTTAAACACGGACTGAAATGACTTTCTGTAAAATTAAGCAGCTGTTAGTGCCAATACCACCGAAAATGACCTGCAGCTCTGAGCTTTTTCAGCTCATTGCTGTGGTTTGCTCTATATCTGGTTTAGTCCCAACAGCTCTCACAAAACAGGCTCTCAACAATTTTGGGTGCAAAGGCAATCCCAAAATTGTTCCCAAGCTCAGCCCCTGCCCAGCACGAAATGGAAAAGAGCCAATATGAGAAGCAGCTGGTGAGGAGTGGAACAGAACCAGACAGGTCCGCGAGGTCTGCCTCAAGAGTTGAGCTCAAACACTTTCAAACACAATTCAATACTCATGTTGCACAGTTCCTGCTGGATGTGTAAGAAGGCGACTGCTTGCCATATCAGCGAAAAACACTTGAGAAGCTGACAGAATGTTATATGACGATGACTGATCTCTGTAGAGTTCTATGAAAAAGTCAGTGAAACAAAAATTGTTGAATCTCACAAAGGTTTTATTTTAGTTTTGGAACCTTTTGGATTTTTATATTCTTTGTACATTTTCTTGCCATGTTTTCATTGTAAGTTTGTACGGTCTTACCTTTTCATTTTTATTTGCATTTGGTTTGGTTGATTGATACTTTGTGAATTTAAATTGTTGTTTGTTTTTACCGTAGATGTTTTTGTGTGGACCTGAGGAGGACTAGCATTCACATTTTGGAAGCTAATGGCAATCCAAATGAAGAGTAAAGAGCATCAGGCCTCTCTGGCTGTGAGCATGTTTTGGAGAATTCTGTCCCCTAGTGGACACAAATCTTTTAATGCCTTGTTAACATCTGTCAGGGGCTGCTTATGCAAGAACACTCCCACAGATTCTGATCACTTTAAAAGCTAGTCTGCCCACTCCATCAGGGGAAATATCTATTTCTTAAATCCAAACAATGCTAACAGTTACTGAGCTGTTTAAGAAGCCACTGTCACAAAGCCACAGACTGCCCCATCCAAAAATACGGCTGTATAGGTCGTCTGAGCGTTCATTGGTGGTGACCATAAGTGGCCATTGTAAGTATTATGGATTTTTCTTCATGTTATTGACATTTAAACTAACTTTTTGCAATTAATTACAGGACCAATCATAATTAGAAAGATTGAAAGAGATATGGCATATGGCTAGAAAGAGAGGCAAAGAAACTAAATGGAAACTTTTAAACAAAAAGCAAAACAAAACGTACATGAATCGTTATCCCATCACGATGGGGCATTAGACTATTAGAGTACAGATTTCCTGCCCCCATGACACCTGTGTTGGGTCCAGCTGTTGCAGCATTAACAAGATAACAACAGTCATATTTAAACTGGTCTAATAATGCCGTGTTTTTCATGATCATCAATATTCATTGAAAATATTGTTATTCAAAGTAATGATTTTGCGATCATGATAAAACAAAAGCTTGTTATGCTGTGATCACAAAATAATCATTCATAAAGCATAAAGGAAAGACAAAGAAACATAGCAGATTATTTAAAAGAATTCCTCGCAGCTGTGCAGTGATTTGTAAGGATGCAGAGGGTGTGACGCCTGCGTGTGTGGTTGGCGTGTACAGACACTGAGCCATGGCTAAGGAGTTCTATTATGTAATGAAAAGGAGGTTAACTGTCTGTGCTTTGGCTGGCACACATGCTCCTGACAGGAACTTCAGGTGAAATAGTCTGCTCCTAATCCCTCGCAGGCACGTGCACAGTGCCAGACCCATGGTTGTAGAAACAAGCCTATTAAAGCATTTGAAGGCTAAGACCATGATAAAACAGGAAGCTTCTTACATTAGCCTTCTTTTCAAAGGATATGTAATTTATCATTGATTGTAGATTAACAAGGGCTTCCTATCCAATGAAGAGGAAGAGCTTCTTCAGGCCCAGACAACGGGAGGAGGAGCTGCCAACTGCAATAGTTTAATCTGCACCTTTGTTGAGTCAAAGTTGAATTGAACATATAGAAAAAAATACCAAGGATCACAAGATGATTAATATAAAAAATAAGCACAAGAAAGGATAAAAGAATAACATGTTCTCTAACTCTGTATTGTCCTTAAAGGGGCATTTGGTTTGCAGCCAGGTAACGTTGTTAGACACATGTCAGTCAAAAACAATACATTCTTTTTTTTTACTTTTTTATTTTTTCTTAAATTTTTTTTACTGAATTCAAAGAAGGTCCACACTGAGCGTCATTGTCAAATGCATACTGTGTGCAGGTAGTGGCACGAAGACTCTTTCCACTTTGAAATGCACGACCTCAAACCTCCTGAAACATCAAAGATCTGCAGCCGCGGAGGATGTCTGTAGCTGTACAATGGCTAAACAGCCAAAACTGGTGGACAGCAGGCTGCAAGCTGCACAGAGATAATGAAGCTTGTGACAGGATATGTGGTGGATGAAATGCTGCCAGGTAAATAATCACCAGTTTGAGCCAGGAATGCTTTTCATCTAGCCTGTTCTTAGCTTCGACGATTACCCTGACATTCACACAAAGTCTAATGTTTGAGGAGAAAGGATTGCCAAATGTGTGGGGTGTAACGGAAAGGTAATACAACGAGTAGTGTAACGAGCTCTTGTTGGTTGGTTATTACTTCATATAAGAGTAATGAGTAATACGTGTTTATTTAAGTAACAAGCCCAACACTGGTGATGAGGGGTCAGCAAATGTAATTGTAATTTGCCAAATTGATGTAAGTATAGTATTTTTTTCCTTTGACTTTATCATGTGCTGAGAGGATAGTGCGGTTGTCCGTTAACCCCAGGGTTGGTGGTTCGATCCCAGCTCCTGCTGTCAACATGTCGAAGTGTCCCTGGGCAAGAAACTGAACCCAGAGTTGCCCCCGGTGGAGGCCAGCATGGCAAATATGTCCCCATCGGTGTGAATGTGGTGTGAATGTGCCCTTAAATGTCTGTCTGTCTGCCCTGTGATTGACTGGTGACCCCGCCTCTCGCCCAATGTTACCTGGGATTGGCTCCAGCCCCCCCGCGACCCTTCGGGATAAGCGGTATGGATAATGAATGAATGTGCTCCTTACCAGTCCTACACCCTTGCGATAGTGTTATATATTTTTAGAAATTATTTAAATGTATTTACTTGCTCATGTATTCATTTTTACCTTTGTCTGTTTCTATGGTGAGATTTCAGGGACATCACAGAATGAAAGAGTTCTATAGGGCAAAACAACATCTGGAACAACGGAAAGAAACTAACTCAAATGTGAGATTTTGTCACTATCACTGTCCTTCATACTTCATACCATCCGTTTGTGGTAGAGGAACATGCTATTCATAGTTATTTTTGCATTTCCCAAGTTTCACTCTGTATTTACATGCTTCAACCAAATATATGCCATCGCCTACATGATTCATTAGCTCTGCCAGATCTCTGCCTGTTGTGTCCAGTATTGGAGGTACTATGGGATTTACTGCAGTTGCCGGTGCTTTCAGGTTCAGGTTACCTGAGGATGTTGCTCTGCAGCTCATCACTCTGCTGCTGTTCATCATGAGCCTGAAGCCTCATGGCCTCCTGTTCCTCCTCCGACTGCTGACTCAGTCCATCCATCAGCCAGTGCTCCCTCAGGGCTTTCTTCTGTCAATCAAACACACCAACACACAGGAACCTCAGTTAGGTGCCAGCAGTATTTAGAGTTGTTTATGGAGACAACTGCCCTGTCTCCTTTGTTCCCCCCTCAGCCTTGCTGCCTCTCTATTCCCTTAAGCTATCCAGACCATGTCATTCTCCTCCTCTTCACTAGGTGCCCCCCGAGTGTCCCATTCTTCACTAAGTATAAGAGTGCGGTGTCCTACAGCTCAGATCAGTTTAATAAACTTATAAAACATCAAATCATTCACCATGCAACGCCATTTAAAAGGCATAACATCTTCCTCAGTTCATTCTGGACTCTGACAGGTGGTTACTGACTATCTGACAAATATTAACCAAGCATCACCGTAGATTCAGTACCTGCAATGAGGACATTAGTCCATAAGTCAGCAGATAAGAGCTGATAGATTTTTTTTGCCACGCTTATGTTGGTGGCTTTTGCATGTACTCACAGTAATAAATCTTTTCAGTCAGCTGCAAGTGCGACACAGACTTTGGTTTTGCCTTTCAAGTTCTGTACAGGTTACTGTCCTGCCATCTAATTGGTGGAGGCTGCAATTGTATCCTAAGAGGAAGACTGCAGACACTGGCTGAGACTAGTAAATATGCAAATACAATATACATATCTATAAATATGAGTATTAGGTCTCTCACATTGAAAACTACATTGAATTTCCGTTAGTGTGTTCACAATTTACAAAAATGTTGATAGCATGTAAACAGATTACATTAATTTGGAAAGTCAGATTACCTATTTTGTAATAATGTGTTAAGTGACATTGTCTCTCATTTCACTCAAGCTGCCATGACAATATCACTAAATTATTAAAATGGGGATCACAACATAATGTTAGAAAAACCTCACAATCACAAACCGCACTCAGAAATCAGAAACGCCTCCTTGCTGTGCGTTTGTTTCGGATTTGGTGATCATAGACTTGCTGTAGCTCTAAATAAAACACTTTATATAATATATAACATATTATCAGTTCCATGGACACCCTAATGTCTCCCTTACATGTCTTCACATGAAACGTTCAACTGAGTTCAAATGGCTGAGAATTGTTGATGCCAGAAGAGGTTGACTCTGTGAAAGTGCTGACACTTTCAATTATGTGAGAATAGTGAAATAGCTGTAGGTAGAATAAGAACAATATTAGAGTTCCTGCTGCTACAGAGGGACTCCAGTTAATATTTGTGAAATTAAAGTCTGGCCGTGTCTCATAGTTTACGTCTGAGTTTGCAGAGAAATGAAACAAAGATTGCTGCAGTGTTATTAGGTTTGAGACAGAAAATTAAATCTCAAAACCTTCATCCCAGAGTTCCCTCTGGGAGTCTTTGTAGCCTCTGTTCATTGTCTGCTGGAGACGTATTTTTACTAATGTTCTCTATTAGATGGACTAAAATGTAAGGATCACATTTTGACACATCCGGTGCAGTACTTTCTCTCCTGGATGTTTATTTTCTTCTGGCCATTACAGCAAAAAGTACCTTTATGTACTGGAGTTTTAATTTCTCCTCTTCGATCTGTCTCCTTTTCTTGGCGATGCTCTCCTGGATCTTTCTTTTGTTCTGTTGGGGGGAAAATCAAACACACATTTGCAACATATAACAGCATGGAAACTATTCCACCTGTTGTCTTCTCGCGCTGACATGTCAACCTTGAGCTGACAGTTGGACACCAACTGCCATAAACAGCTAAAAAGCAACACAACTTTCATGACCTGACCCAGCCTAACCTATTTGTGTGTGTGTGTGTGTGTGTCCAGCTGTTCACTATAACCTCGACAACCTTTATCTTCTTTTATTATATAATCTTACATAATGATTGATTGTCAGCTGGACATTTAAAGTAATTTAATAATGGACTCCTATTTGTCCTGCCTGGTTAATCACAGAGAAACACACTGCTTAATGTCTTTAATCATTAACTGCATCAAAACATAAGCCCCGTGTTCCTGGATGTCACACTGAGGGTGGGTCACTGTGGGCTAAAGTTAGCCCCTGGATCTTGGATCACTGTGACACTAAGTCCCAGTGAAAGGGGATCTCCCAGATGATGTCTGCTGATATTTATAGTCCTGTCTCTGTCTGCTTCGGAATCTGTCAAACTCAGTGATGTCAGTTTGCTGAAATGTCTGGACCATGAAAAACATTTCACAGAGACAACTGGCACCATGATAATTAGAGGCTTACCAATGAAATGACCTTTGTTACTCATCATGTTTGTTTTCCACCTTCAGATATCAGCTGGGTGGGGTTTCAGATGTGTCTGAAATGTCTAAAGAGGACAATAACTGAGTTGCATCGTTGAAGATGACTGGAGTTAAAATGATGGTCTTCTGATCTAGAACGAGGAATTTTAGCAAAAAAAAGCTATTGCCGATATAAATCTGTGGTTCGTTTTGTGTTGCATCGCAGCTGCTGTCAGTGTGGCCATCAGTCAAATGCTGACTTTATGCAAATACATTTAAAACAATTTGGCTGCATCAAAATAGTTTTTTGTTCAAGTAGACAGAGAAACAAAGGCCATTCTCAGTGGTATAAACAGTGGAAGACAAAGTGTGCCATCATTAAAACATGTATTAAAATACTGTATTAGCCTTATTATAAGACAAGCACTGTTTGTTTTTAGAAAAAGACTTTATGAAACCACTGTGTGATTATATCACCTTTTTCTCTTTTTTTACAGGACCCTAATGTCTTTTATTGTCAAACACGAGGATGCATTCACGCACACATGCAGTTGCGTCCCACGATAAAGCTCATCCTCTGCATTTAACCCATCCTGCCATCCTTCCTCCTGAGGACAGCCTGGAGCAGCGGTCAGTCTTCAATGTCCAAGTGCTTATGCCATATGTTGGTCAGGGACAGGGAATTCAAATGGCACCAAGGGGCATATATTCTGTATTTATTGGTTTCAACACTTAATTAAAGCAACAAACTCTAAAAGTTTCAGTCTCAATTCTTTGGCGGCACCATTTCACCAAACACAAATATTCAAGATGTCTTGTGGATCATCTGATACAAACATTGGGATCTCCTATGAAATTTAAATTAATATCTAGTAAACTTATAGAAAACATGAATTTGTAAAGCTGGAGCAATGGCTGTGTGAGTTTAAAGGTGACAAGGGCTTTGCTTACCCTCAAACCAGTGTGCCAAATATGGGGGGCTCTGAGCTGTAGCAAGTAACTCTAAAGTTTAAGACACTACACATTATATCCAGCTACAAAACAGCCTGAAAATGTAGAACGGAAGTCACGTAAATTGGCAAGTTTTACAACGTTGCAGACCAGTGCATTGCAAGTATTAACAGTAGAAGACATCACTTGGTTCGCGGTTGTAAATAAAACTAATTGATTTTTTGAATGCTCTGATTAATAAATGTAAATAAGTAATGCTTTGTTTCTTTCGTATGAGTGTTTTTTGAAATACTCATGCGTTTGTGAAATGTTAGTGTTTTGTGAATTATTATGTTTTGTGAAATGTGTTTGTTTTGTTTTTAATTATTGATCTATTTATTTTTTAACATTTAATTAGGTCCTTGTCCCCTGATATTTTTTGCCTATAATTGGAGCAAGTCACCTCGTGAGAAAGTTTTTAATAACAGTTCTTATTTGTGCCACGAGACCCCTGATTGTCATGGAGTATTTCTCGCACGGCCTCAAACTAATCGTGTTCTACTTTTATCATGGTACACAATAGTGCCCCACGAGCACAAACGTTCAGCAGATACAGGGGGCGCTGTTGGGTGGTTTAACAAAATCAGGCAGTGTATCTTTACGTAAACATGTCTTTCCTCAAGAATGCACCTCAAGGTGTCATCAAAATCCCATCACCACCGTCTGAGATATTGGATGTGATGGACTCACGTTCAACTATTATTAACTATAACTTTAAATAACTATTATTAATTAGTCAGAGAACAGAGAGTAAATCACACTGATCTCAATCCCAACACACACACACACACACACACAAAAAGACATGTGTGGTTTTCTCACAGGTGGATGATTATCATTTCACAGCTCCAGAGCCATATCTTAAATTAGCGCCAGTTTGCCTTTGTGTTACTCGAATTGTGTTGACATCTTTCCACCACAGATAAAACCTGTACTTCCTCCCTGCACTCTTTCAGGGGAGCTGACCTGCGCATCTACTGCCAGAACTCTGAAGCTTTTCCTCGACAGCTCTGTCATCCTGCAACTACACACCCACACTTTTTTATTTTCAGACTCTGCTTGGAAACGACTCCTGTTTCAGTGCTGCATCACGGCATCCTGCTTAGACTGAATTTCACAGCACTGAATCACTACGATGCACTTATAGTTATACTGCTAGAAATGTACACACATTACAAATAAAGATAATAATAATGATGGCAATACAGAAAACATGACTTTGCCAGAGAAAGTAACCACATTTGAGTTGGTTGTGCACAGTGCTGACTCAGAAGTCTCATATTAGATTCAGCTAAACTTTAGGATATATTTTAACAGAGAATGGGGACTGTGAATTTTGTCTCCTGTCTCTTACATTGGAGTCGTATTAGGAAGGGATATCTTCACAGATAAGGAACAATTACCTTTCAATGTGCATATGGCATGTCAGCGTTGTATCAAGAAAAAAAAAAAAAACTTGAAAATGGAAACATACCGGTATTATTTAGTGACTGGGAGAATACACCCCTAATCCTCATCTAGCCAAGGGCTTATGATTGAAGAGTAGACTTTCAGCTTTGATTCAAGGGGTTTGACCAAAATATCACATTAACCGTTTAGGAATTACAGCCATTTTTTTTACAAAGTCCCCCATTTTCAGAGGCTCAAAAGTAATTGAATTAAAGCTGAAAGTCTACTCTTCAATCGCACCTTGATTGCTTCGTTTCAAATCCGTTGTGATGGTGTACAGAGGCAAAAGCCCGAAAATGGTGTCACTGTCCAAATACATATGGACCTGACTGTAGATTATTTGTATCCTAGCTTTTTCCTTTTACTACTAGAAGCACAGGTGCGGTCCTTACCGTGATCGCCTGGAGCCTCTCCTTCAGCAGGTCAGCCTCCTCCATGATGGTCTACCGGACAGACAAAGTACATGGCAGTGAATGAAGTGGAGGTGGACGTGAGAGGGCAAGAAAAAATCTAAATTTTATTTCCATTGGCTCATTATTCTAACCTCGGTGGCAAAAGTCTGTAATTTCCAAGATTGCTTAAGTATAGCTGTGTAAATACATCAAGTGAAAAACAATGCTGTAACAACAATAGAGTTTAGGGAGAGGCAGAGCCTCTAGTGAGCTTTCAAATTCTACACCGATTCTTGTCACTAAACCCTGCTTTGTCAAGAGATGAACAAATAGTTTTACATTTTTTATTGTTACTTAAAAAGACATGAACAGTGAAACAGTAAATATCACATTCACAACATGTGAACGCAGTAGAAATGTGTACAATAATAAGAAAGTGTTACTTATTTGTTGTTGTTACTGTGATAATAAATTAGAATTTGAAACGACTTTCACATTACAGAAGGACACATGACATAAATCTTAAGTCTAGAAAAACACATTATATTGTAGTATGTTGGTGAGTACATGTGTATTGTATTTCAGCTTGTTCCATTGTGTGCGTGTGTGTGTGTGTGGTGAGGATAAGTCAATTTGATGTGGCCAGTAATTAAATTGCACTGATGTGAATTGGCAGCATCTCTACAGCAACCTCAACTATGTTTGATCCAAAATACCTTTTGAAATAATAAAAAGATACAATATGTGAATGCCCTGACTGAGAGAACATGGAATCAGTGACTGTGAGCACATACTTAGCATACATCCAAGAAGAACACAATTAAGGACTGTGGTCACACAAATCTACTGTAAAATGTGATAGGAAGTATACACTGTAAAAATGTCAACTGCATACTGAGTGAAAGTTTATCTTCTGTGTCTGCCTGCCAACAATGACTTAATGATGTACTGCAGACTGGTTTAACACACAATATGGATTTGCATATATCAGCCATGACAGGGAGAGAGACAGAAAGAGAAGTAACGTGTCTGCGTCACATGTCAGATAGATGATTAATCCGGGCCTGAGGAATGGCACAATGACTGCAGGGAATGTAACATGGCTGCGTTGGTGCTCTGTGCTGCACAGCGCTAAACCAGAGGACAACAGAATGATTGCTGAAGGTTAAAATGCACCTGACCCTCCGCAGAGAGAGGACAGCAACCTCTCACTGTGCTCTTTGAAAAGAGGGCATGCGGTTCACAGCCACATCACAGAGGACTCAGCAAGACACCGTTTGCAATAATGCACGGTTACTGCAAAGGCAACAAGAAAGAAAGAAAGAATTCAGACCTTTCCCTGCAACCAGTCTCTTATACAATCATTTTAAAAACAGCGTCCCATCTTTACTGAACCATAACCATTTTAACACACTCAGTAACCCAAACCTACCACCGTTTTTGAAGGAATAGCTACCTCAAAAATTTTTCCATTTTTTTATCTTGTCACAGCTGACTCAGAGACATATGCACAAGACTTCCAATGTTCCTGTTTTACTTGTACAAATGGCAGTAAAACTCTATTCTATTCTATTCTAATGACATACATTTTCAATTAGGTGATATTGAAATCTCAATGTCCATCACTTCAGCCATCTGTTCTTCAACACACTTCTCCAGAGCATCTTTATGTGCAGCGTCGATGCAGGAAGAAGTGTATCCTTCATGTATCAAAGCAGTGTGTCATGATTTGTCATGATCTGAGTTTGCATTCTTACATAATCCAACAGCTAATGTTTGCTTCTTTTTTTTTAACTTGTAACTCCAACTGTTACATGCCGATTCCTTGAGGAAATAGCCAGTAATAGTCAGAGGCCTTTGTGTGATATCTTTTTTGGTTTCATTGTATGGGGCATTTTGTGTGAGTCCAGTGATAGGGACTCAAAGGTTGTTGAATAATGGTCAGATAAAAAAAGGATTCTGAGGATAGACTAATAGATGTTCAATATCAACACCGTAGACAAGAACAAGGTCGAGGGTATGGTTAAAACACCTTTTTGAAGACAGAAAAAGATATAGTTATGGCGGGAGTAGTTAAGTTTCCCTGCCTCTCGCCCAAATGTTAGCTGGGATAGGCTCCAGCCCCCCCCCCTGCGACCCTTCGGGATAAGCAGTAGGGTTAATGAATGAATGAATGAATGTATGGGGCATTTTGTGTGAAGAAAATGGTCGTTTTTCAGCACATATTCAATTCAATTCAATTCAATTTTATTTATATAGCGCTATATCATAACAGAGTTATCTCATAGCACTTGTTAATATAGAGCAAGTCCAAGCCAACTCTATATGTACAGACCCAACA